>LPNX010964449.1:967017-983876 GCA_001517045.1 Pseudotsuga menziesii | reverse complement strand
GTCTTTGGACCATGGCCTCTTTTTATAATTTTTTTGAAAAAGGCACCTCGGTCGAGGTATGTACCTCGACCGAGGTACATACCTCGACCGAGCTAATACCTCGGTCGAGGGATTGATAAGCCCTCGGTCGAGGTATTAAAACCTCGGTCGAGGTACATTTTTTTTATTTTGCCAAAATCCGCTTGCCAAAAAGTGTTACCCAGGTCCGTGGATTCACCCACATCAAAAGAAAAAAAGTGGTCCATAGGGGCTAAAGAGTCTGCAGTGGGATAGGGGAAGGACATACAATGTGTGATTCACCTAGTGGGTACACACCTTTGTACACACATTGGATGAAATTCCACGTCATTGGTATGCATCAGCTGAGTTGCGCAGAGAAATTACAACCTGGGAGGAGTTGTCAGCCTGTTTCAGTCATACATTCAGTTATGTGGATGTAGACCCAGCCATTCATAGTGTGTTGCAACATATCCACAATGTTGTTCTAAAGGTAGTACCAGTCACATATTATATAGATCCGCATAAAACACATATGATGCAGTCGATGATGGAGTGCTATAATGAGACAGGAGGGACTGATGATGGTGATGATCCATGAAAAATCAATATTCCAAAGACAGAAGGAAGTCAAAATGTCACAGCACCTGAGATATCGACGAATCAAATGAATCAACCATTAAAAAATTAGAAGGTCAACATTGGGAAAGAGGAGCAACTGAATTTCATGAATGTTGGGGACTACTGGGACGAAGAAACAATGGCAAAGATCACGGGTCTGTTGCATGAGTTCCAATATTTGTTTCCTACAAAGTTTTCTGAGATGAAGGGGATATTGGGATATTTGGGATAGATGAATATCCCATTGAAACCATATACGAATCCCGTGAAGCAGTGACCGTCTCACCTAAATCTGCAATACAAGGAGAGGGTCAAGGACAAGCTCAACAGAATGTCGGATGTTCGGATAGTAGAACTAGTTGAGGAATTGAAATGGATCATTCCCATGGTTCTGCAAGATCAAAAGACAGGAGGGGTTCATATTTTTGTTGACCTCAGAAAATTGAATGATGTGTGTCTGCATGATCCATTCTCGACACCATTTACTAATGAGGTACTAGAAGGAGTGGGCGGTCAAGAGATATATTAGTTCACTGATGGCTTTTCTTTCTATCTCAAAATTAATATTATGAAATAAGATCACCATAATAGAACTTTGGTTACTGAATGGGGATTTTTTTAGTACATTGCGATGCCATTTGGACTAAAAAATTCCCCTATGATATTTTCCAGGATTGTTGTCACTACTTGCAAGGATTTTATTCAAAAGTTTCAAGCGATTTACATGGATGACTGGACACTTTAGGGATTTATCGGGGACCATCTAGAAAACCTGTGAATGATGCTAGAGCGATGTCGACAACATCAAATCATGCTAAATTCGAAGAAGTTCTTTTCTGTGCACCTTTTGGGATGTTGTTGGGGCATATTATTTGCAAGGAAGGATTGTTGGTTGACCCATCCAATATTGCGCTTATTTTGAGCTTGCCACCACCTAAAAATGTGAAGCAACTTAGAGAGACACTAGGCCATACATGATACTATCACAAGTTCATCCAAGGTTATGCCATGATCACAGCCCCTATGAAGAAGTTGCTAAAGAAGGATGTGATATTTGTATGGAGACAGGAGTGTTAAGGAAGTTTTGACGCATTAAAGGAAAATATGGATTATGCACAAATACTGGTTTTTCTTGATTGGAGGAAGGAGTTCCATGTTCATGTTGATGCATTGTCAACCATGCTAGGAGTGGTGATGGCACAACCAGGTGAAGGTGATATTGATCACCCGATCGTTTTGACTAGTCGGAAGTTGTCGTTTACTGAAAAGAATTATACTACAATAGAGAGGGAATAATTGGAAATGGTTTATGCATTACACAAGTTTTGACACTACCTATTGGGAGGTCATTTCAAGATGTTCAAAGATCACTCTGCTTTGAAATACATGGTGAATAATCCTGTGTTGGGGGGGAAGATATGTCGGTGGCTACTTATCTTTGAAGAGTTTGATTCTGAGATAATTGTGAAGTCGGGTCACTTTAATGCAATCCCATACCACTTATCATGAATTGAGATAGGTGAGGAACTGATGGACATTGAAGATGGGTCACCAGATGCACAACTATTCAGAGTAGAGATGGTTGATGACTACTATGAGAAAATATTTCAATTTTTTGCAATGAGAACAACACCAGAAGGGGTTACTACAAGTCAAAAGAAGCAGTTGGTTGTTCGAGCCATGGATTTCCAGTTGATTGCTGGAGAACTCTATAAGCTGGGACCAAATGAGATCCTACGGCGATGTGTCCTACCACATGAATAGGGGTAGGTATTGGCAGAAGCACATGCAAGAGTTGCAGGTGGATACTACAAAGGGAGCGCTACTACCAGGAAGGTGCTCTATGTAGGGCTTTGGTCACCAACTCTCAACAGGGACGAAACAGACTATGCATAGACTTGCAACGTTTTTCAAAGAAATGGAAAACCGTCAAGGAGGGATGAGATGCCACTGGTACCTCAAATGATGATGTAGCCATTTCAAAAATGGGCAATGGATTTTGTGGGACCAGTCAACCCACCTGGAAAGAGAACTAGTGCATGGTATATCATTACAACAATGGATTATCTGACAAGATGGGAAGAGGCTGCACCAGTTGTAGATTACACTGCTGTGACAGCAGCGATGTTCCTATTTGAAAATGTTGTTACTCAGTTTGGTTTTCCAAAGATATTGATGAGAAATCAAGGGAGTCACTTCATCAATCACACTGTCAGTGCGTTAACAGAGGAGATTCATATGCAACATAAGAATAATACCCCTTATCACCCATAAGTAAATGAGACAATTAAGACATTCAACAAGGTGTTGGAACGCGCGCTCACAAATGTGTGTAAGGAAAACCATGATGACTGGGATTCAAAGATTCCAACATTCTTGTGGGCGTATCGCACCACTTACAAAAGACCGATGGGGAAGACACCATTCAAGTTGGTGTATGGGCAAGATGCAGTCATGCTAATGGCATACATTGTCTCAAGTTTGCACATTGCAGTGGCGACAAGAATGGATGGTGAAGGAGCATGAGAAGAATGCCTAGATGAGTTGGTACAGCTAGAAGAAGACCGCTTTGTCACAGGTTTTCACCAACATGTTGAGAAGGATCGACAGAAATCTTGGCATGATCGACATATCAAGAACAAACACTTTCAGCAAAGAGACTTGGTGCTGATGTATGATAGCAAGTTCACCAAAAATACAGGTAAGTTGCAGATGCACTAGCTAGGTCTTTATGTTATCAATTCCATTATTGCAGGAGGCACAGTGCAAATGCAACAATTAGATGGTGCGATGTTTCCTAAGTTAGTAAATGGTAGCAGGATGAATCCATACAGGATGGGGCCGGTGTTGCACGATACTTGAGGCACTGCATATGAAAAAACAAATCTCTTTGTTTTTCATAAGCTGGTAAGTAGGAGGATGGGGCACCAGGAGAAAGGGGATGCGCAAATAGAGGAGTCAATGTCACAGTTAGGGAGTCATGTCGCGATGTTCGCAGGGATGCGATAGAGTTAAGCCAGTAATAAATGTTGTAATTAAACCAATTATCCCTAGTCAGTCGGTGATGGTCTTGGACATGACGTGCATTAATGGTGGATATGACTGTTAGATTGGGAGGATTGGCGACAGATTTGGGTGATTAATGGAGAATTTGGTCATAATGATTAAGTGATCGTTCACATGGTCGACTCGGCGCTATAAGAAGGGGAAAGACATGGTTTGAATTCACCATTGTGAATATTGAGTTGTCAAAGTTGTTGTAGAGTTGTTGTGGTGTGTTGTGTTGTGTTACACTGCCAAGTTACAGAGCAGAGCAAGGTTAAGGTGTCATGTTGTGAACTTGTGGGCGATTGTGAGGAATGTCGAGTGAGCTGATACTGGTATAAATTTCAAGTGGAAGAGACTCATTGATTGTAGGGGTTCCCATTGAGAAATAAGTGGCTAGCATGCCAGTGGGTTAGTCATCTATCTCGAAGAAGAAGAGAGGGGCGTAGCAGCCCAAATCCCCATTACAGAAGAAACAATCAACTAGAAATTTCGAACGTGAACAGGAAGAGGCAATTGAGTAGGAGGGACCATCAACATCAAGATATGAGGATTCCATGGCTAGGATTGGGGTGTCCACTGCAAATATCCTTGGATATGTTCCTCCAAGCTGACCTGATGCAAAGCCACTCAAAATAAAGAAGAACCAAAGGTATCTAGTTAAGATGACAACAATACCGTAGGGAATGCAATGCACCATGGACATTATGCCCTCCATCATGAATATGAATTATGAATATCATGACCTACTAGCATCGACTGATATTACAACAAACCCATTTCTACCAGTGACAGAGGAAGGCAACAACCTAGTAGCGCGCACTCCACATGAATGGGTGTGGGGATTGGAAATATCGGGGTTGTTAGGCCTCGTCAACATGCTGCATTTTAGAAGGTTGGTGGAAGCCAAAGCATGTGCGAAGAAGCTCTTAGCATTCTTTCATGGAGGCTATCTTTGGCTAGACCAGTCGGTACCAGTCACCATTGGACTGATTTCACACATCATAGGTCTGCCTAGGGAGGGGCCTAACCCGTCACAACATTTCTGAGGGAAGGACAATAATAAAAGACTGGCGGTGAAGCTGAAGAAGAGGTATTACTCATAGTGCAACAGGAAAGCATATGTGGTAGACAAAATCAATGAGCAGGTTTTCTGCATCGGAGCTAGGATTCTGACCAGCAAGGTGGTAAGAAAGAATCGACCCAACCAATGCACTTCTAGGGTCATAGTGTGCGGTAAGCAGTGCACACAGGGTGTGCAGATGAACTAGTCCTTGTTCTTCATGAAATAGTTAACAGATTATGTGCTAGAAGTATAGGCAAGGCAACAACCATTCACTTACAGCTTGTTGCTCCTTTTGATTGCGCTAGTTGCTTGGATGGAGCCCGAAGACTACCAAGGCATGGATGTTGAGGCTGCTAAAGTATGCAAAGGAGAGCACTATCAAAACCTCTTATACGTTAAGGAAGAGGAATGACTCAATGACTACTTAATACATTTTTGTCTATATTAGTAGGTAATATAGGATGCAGCCATGAAGATCATGTTTTTATCAAAGGAGGTAGCGGTAAAATATCAATGCATTTTTCAGTTTTCAATAGGGCCACATGACATTCATGTGTAGGCGTGAAGGGATCCCGATAAGCAGTGGTTTCCCACACTTTACAAACTTTTTGATACAGATCTAGAGGCCATCCTAGATGACTGGCCTTTGGAATGGTGAGAACCGGTTAGCACAGATGAAGTATTGGACATCGAGACAGGTCCACTAGTCGATGCTCCGATGGATCATGCACCTGACCCACAGAGCGATCACGAGACAGATGAAGCATCGAAAAGAACCCAAACAGAATCAGAAATGGATTGAAGGTTTGAAGAATCCTGAACAAAGAGGCAACATGAGCAAGGTGCGGCCAGCAGCATAACTCTAGTGGATGAGAAACAAGTGACCGTATTATTGCGGTCATCACTACAGTGACTGAAGAGAAGCATAAGAAGAAGAATATGACTGAAGGCTTTGGTGAGGTAAACACTCACCTCAATTATTTGATTGATGCCATTTTGCAAAGGGTGCCAGAGGCAAATATTTTGCAGAAGGTTCGTGAGATCAGCACTGGGAAGCGGATCAGGAATGTTCATATTCCACTACATGCGATCGACACCAACAGTGAGGATGCCAATGCCTCACTACAGCAATTTTAGGACCTCTCATTGGATATAAATGAAATTTCAACCCAGACATTAGTCCAATTGTAGATGGTTGCAAGTTAGGAATTGGCTAATAAAGAGAAGGTTATTAGCGACCACATTTTGAGGCCATAGGAAAAAGAAGTAGAGGAAAGGAAGGAGATTGAAGAATTGAAGAAGGAGCAAGATAGGTTTATGGTTGAAAAATCACAACTATGGGACAACAAGGTGCACCTAGAACAGGAAGTTTTTGTTTCCTGCCAACAAGTGATAAAAATCACTGTAGACATGAATGCTGAGGCGAAAGCGCAATGGCTTGGAGCCATGATTACATAACTTAAGCATGACATTGAATATCTACATGTGTTGGTTAATCCAGGGACACCACCAGAGCAGGCTGTAAAATGAAAAATCACTATTGAAGACTTAGCAACGCAAGTGGAAGAGATGGAGAAAGAATCAAAACAAGTTACATATGCGACTACACAATTTTGGGGAAGTGTAGTCCAAGATGAGCAGTTGGAGAAGCTCACCATGCATTTACAGGAAGTCAAGGGATATTTGGCCATGTTGAGGACATTGCTCAAAGAGATACCTCTAGTTGTGCAGATAACGAAAACAGCAGAGCTGAAGGACTTACAACAGCAGGTTGCAAAGGCAAGGGAGCGTCAACAGAGGCACACAACATAGTTGGACGAATTCCAGGACATTGGAGTGCAACTATCAATGAAAGTGGTTTCAGTGCTACAATTCATCCAAGATGGCTAATGAGATATCACTATAAATATTGTTGAGCATCCACTGGAGCGTGAAGTGATAGAATGCAGAGAAATCCATGATAATTTCAAGGAACAGGTCGAAGAGGTCACCCAACAGTATGAATATTTTAAGATAAAGATTAGCGGTTACACCATTTCCAACTGATGTGGCTCCAGGGCAAGCCACAAAATTGTGTTGTGGGCCTGTTGGCAGAATGTTTTGGAGGTAACTATTTATGCATCATCGAGGATGATGCACATGGTCGAAGATGATGTGTAAGGCGGAGGATGGTGCGCAAGGAAGATTGGCCACATTTTGTGGAATATAGTCATATTTTGGATATTTTGGTCATTATTTTATAGTTTTTGGTCCAAGTAGTTATAAAGATAAGTTAAGTGGACCACCGATGTAAAGGCGCAAGCCTATAAATAGATTAAGGATTGTAAGTGTTAAGGACTGTTTTTGGGGATCGATCTTATGTCTGTATTTTTATCTTGAATCTATGTGTGATCTGTCTTCGATGTGAGATCCGAATTGAAGAACTTTTTTTGGGAACCTGTGTTTTGATGCGAAGTTAATATGACATGACGGAGAATTGAGAGAAACATTGTGTCTTCTTACATCTTTTTGGTTTCCTGTTTTCTGCTATGTGATGTGAATGAATACCGAGTTATGATGTTTATCTCTGTATGAGGCAATTATTTCCTGTCAAGAATGATGTTATGTCAGTAGATATTTTATGCATCGATATTTCTGATATGATCTAAGTATGTTGATATGATCCACTGAATGACAATATGAATCTATTAATGTATGAACCGATTCTTAGATCTCCTAAGTAGTGTTGTGATAGGTTGACAGTAGATGCATGATCCTCCTTCTTACTGCGAAAAATTGGTTCCAAAAGTTCTCCCTCAAAAATATGGGGTGAGACCTCATCTGCTCTTAAGGTGTTGCTAGATAGGGTAAAAACTATCTGGGACGGTTCTCAAGGAGATCGTTGTGTTAAGGGTTTCAACAGAGAGTGAACCCCTGTCGACAGATATGTGTCAACAACTATTGGTTGGAACGTTGCTTGGATGGGAAGCAAACCCTCAATGTCTCATTAAGGGACTTCGAGGGAAATGATTTTTTGATTGGGTCAATGGTTATTAAAGGAGAATATTTGACACAGATTCCTCATGCACCAAAGAAAAAAGGATACACAACAGGATTTGAACCCGAATTCCAATGTTAGAATCCAACGTCATCCAACATTTCGCATGGATGTGTCGGACAGCAATCAATCATCAGAATGCCAATAAAAAAATATTTATAGAGCTGTCGAATATCTGACACTCGTGAGTTGAATTTCTAACCCTGGTAGTGTCAGGGAACCGACACTATCAGGGTCAGATCTTCGACATCTACAAAAGCAAACATGGCGGTTATCCAACACTGACAAGTCGTCGGACAGCAATCAATCTTCAGAATGCTGATAACAAAATATTTATAGAGCTGTCGAATATCCGACACTTGTGAGTCAGATTTCCAACCCTAGTAGTGTCGAGGAACCGACACTACCAGGGTCGGATCTTCGACATCTACGAAAGCAAAAATGTCAGTTATCCGACACTAACGCATCGGATATCCAACGGGTGGTATAGATTTTTTTATAAAAAAATAATTAAGGTATACATGATTCTAAATGTTTTAATAAAAATATAATAAAAATATCGTAATGGAAATTTATATGATATAAAATAACATATAATAAAAATAAAATACATATAATATAAAATAATAATAAAATACATATAATATATAATAATATATAATAAAAAATGACTCATTTTGTTTTGGACAGTTCAATTCAATTTGGAGGTTTTTGTGAATTTGGGAGTAGGTCCGGTAGACATGGTAGACAACTTTGTTGACCCGTGGCAGCAAGAGCTCAACATATTCTCCTCACCGGAAATTACCGGTATACCATCCCCGGACACAGTGCAAAACGCGCTGGAAAATTTGACAACTGGAACCGAGAGCAGGGTTTCGGTTGCTCCGCTAGATGAAGAGAGCAGGGTTCTGATTTCTCTGCCAGATGAAGAGCTTCTAGGTGTGTTCACAGCACGGCCATTGAACCCAGCATTAGGAGGAGGACCATACTCATTATTCCACTCCAGCTAACCTCCAAGCATAGGTGCAGCAACCTTCTTCATCGAACTTCCCCAGGAGAAACCACAAGGAACCCTAAACAGGGAAATTGATCCTTCAGTGTCACAGGGAGCATGCACAGGAGAAGCCACCGAACAATTGGATGAAATCTCAGAAGACGAAGGCACCCAAATCACCTCCAGGAAATGAAATAATCAGTGTTTAAATCCCTCTAGAAGAGATTTTAACCTAATTTGTGGAGCCGAGTGCACCATGGAAGAAGCACTGGAGATGGACGGCTTAGCCCTAGTCGGGAAAATCAGAGGAAGAAATCCCACCCTAGGGAAAATGAAGGAATGGTCCAGGACAAATTGGACAGGGCTTCAAGGTGAAGGCCCGATTATTACTCCGCTTGCAAAGGGATGGTTCGGCTTGCGGTTCAAATGTAGAGAGGATGCAAACCTCATATGCAGCAAATTCTGGACATATGGGAAAACCTCGTTTCAGCTAAAGTAGTGGACCCCCTTGTTCGATGCGGAAATAGAGCGACTAGATAAAATACCAGCCTGGGTTCACCTGCCAGGACTACCATGGGAATTCTAGAACCCGAGAATGCTTAGTGACATCAGGAAATTGCTGGGGACTTTCATTGAAGCAGACCTCTCATTTCAGCAGATAGAAATCAAAAAGGTATCCAGGATCCCAGTCTCTTTGAACATCAGAACCAGTCTTCCATAAGCCTTTAATTTTGTATGGCAAAACAAGAAAAAAAGACATTTGTTGGACTATGAAGGGCTCCCATTTCGATGCCACAAATGTCCTGAAACAAGAAATTTGGCAAGAAACTGCCCAAACTTTGTTCCCTCAACAACCGGAAGAAGGAAGTCGGTTAGGAGAACAGAGGCCCCGAGCTCCAAAGAAACTGATTCGAACACAGATTTAGATGAAAATCCTCTCAGGTCGAAGGGCACAGAACAACCATTGGATCAACCAGAAAGAGCGGGAGTAGTAGAAGCAGAAGGGCCTCCTCAATAGATAGAATAGCGTACGATCGCATCTCCCCCACCGGGTATGAACACTTCTTCCCTTAGCAATCATCTGAATGATTTATCTTTGAATGAGGAAAAACATTTGCCTACCCCTATCACAAATAGTCCCCCTCCCCCAAAAATGGCACCTCCTCCCCCGCATTCAAAAGTACCTCCAATTCAAACCAGGCAGCCTCCCCTTCCACCATTAAAAATTACTCGCCCACTTAGTCCTCCTCTATCCATTTCCACCTTTGTTCAAGGGACGTTCCAATCCCTCAAAAACCAAAAATCCCTACAAAAGGACTAGGGGTAAATCCCGAGATCACATCCAAAGGGAAATGAAGAGGAAGACCATCTCACCTCTCTATGGCCTAGAGCATGGCGCTCAGGGATCAGGCAAGTGGCAGACAAACAACCATTTTCGAGGCGCTTAGAGCAGTGCAAACCCCAAATGGGGTGTCTAAATGAAATTTGTCTCCCTAAACTGTAGGGGTCTGGAAAGCACCCAAAAAAAGCTTGCCCTAAAAAGGATGGTGGAGGTTCTATCACTAGAAGTCATCCTTCTACAAGAAACAATGGGTCCAAAGCTGGAACTTGAAACTAGTTTAACATCACTTCTTCCACAATACTCTTTCACAACGCAAAGTGCCATCGGCCACTCTGGAGGTCTAGCAATTGGATGGAAGAAAACAAGCATTCGGTGCACAAAATCAGGAGGTGCATGCTTATATCTAAATCAAAGTCATTTTTTCAAATTTTCTTTGGGCCTGGGAACTGGAACCAACAACTATGCAGAACTCATGACATTGAAATTACTTCTCTGTTTTTCCAATTAAAAAAATTGCAGATAGTTATAAGTATATGGTGACTCAATGGTGGTTATAAACTGGATGAATAAGATACATAAATGTAGAACTACTTCTCTAGATGCATTATTTGAAGAGACAACCCATTGTCTCTCATTCTTTGAATCAATCTCTTTCACTCATATTTACAGGGAGCAAAATAAGGAGGAAGACAGGCTCTTAAAGAAGGGTCTGACATTGCAATGGGGTGAATGGAAAATTTTGGAAACACAAGACTCCAAGGCCACGGAATATCTACACAGGCCTTTTATAAATCCATCACTCTAAAACTTTTTGTAAATTTGAAATATATTTTTGAAAGCATAGCACAAAATCAGTCTTCATGCACAGGAAGTAAAAAATTTCTCAGCTGAACAGTCCATGTACAGTTCGATGAATGGAACAGTTTTTGGTAATTCTTAATTATAAAAAATTTTGAGTAATTCTTATTTATAAAAAAAAAAAATTATTGCTTTTTTCCTCTGTTTTATGAATGAATGCTTTACTGAATTGTTTACTAATTTTTTTTTTCTGCCATTGACTAAATTAATGTTTTAATGAATGAGTTAATGAATGGTTTTTTCAGCTGTTGAATGATTGAATGGTTTAATGAATGATTTAATGAAAGCATTTTTCAACTATTGAGTGAAATAATTTGCATTGTCGATGCATTGTTATTTACCTTGTGAAATAGTGAAATAAATTGTTATTTGCAAGTATAGGCATTGGGTTTGGGGAGTTGAGAGTGATGTGAAGGGGGGGGAGGGGCCATAAGAGCTTCCACCTTCATGTGTTTGGTCCTGTTTAGTAGAGAATATTACATTATTCTCGAAACAGAGAGGAGCTCAATGAATGGTAAGGAAGAATACATTAAAAAAACATCTATTTCTATATTTTTACTGTGTAATTTTCACTATTGCTATTTGAATCCTCCATTGGAACTTGTTACAGATAGCGTTGAGAAACATTTCCATAGTTAAGAGGAAAGAAATGGAGTTTTGATTAGATCGATAGCCTTATATACATAGTATTTTTGGTTATCCATGTTTTATCAGGTGATATATTCTTAACAATTAATTTACTTGAATAGTTGAATCATTATTGTAATTTACATTGTAATAGAATTGTATTTATTTAGATTGTTTTTGTTATTTTCATAAACAAACATAAATATATTTGATGGGTCCTAACATTAAACTATTGCAACAGGACAAAAAATCAAGTATGTTGAATGATGTTTTGAAAGGTAAAGAATAAGAAGACAGTGTGAAGATCCAAAAATCAAGGTATAAATATGTTTTCTTTTATTTGATTGAGCTGTGTATTGGGTATTTATGCATGTGCACACACATACATTTAGTTGATGATGATGATTACCATACATAGAGGTGAAAAAAAATCACTAGAGGCAAGAATATAGACTATGTAAACGTTCTACAAGTTAGGCAAGGGTCTTTTGACATCCTTGACATTTCTACATTGTTAGGTTCATCATTAAACCAAAAAGTTTTGAGTTGTTCCAAAACAAGAAAATTCTCATGGGGACTTCACTTAGTGAACCTCTCACATAGCACGTGCAATCGTGGGATATTAAAAAATACCCTTAATTTTGAGAGATATTGACCCAAACTATTTTTTTTGAAACCCCCTCCCAATACTTAAAACCTCCTCCCCACCCCTTTTTATACCTCAATCCTTATAAACCACCCAACCCATCCCTACCTTAAACCCCTCACCCCCCCAATACCTGCAATATATTGGTTCAATTTTTGATAATTTTAAAACCCACAATATGAACTAACATGATAGGATATTGGCCAATAAGTGAAGCCCCCGTGAAAATTCTGCTTTGAAAAATCTATTTGTTGAAACAACCTGACAAGTGTTTATGAAGTGCATAGAGGCACTCAAAACACCTTCCTGGTGAGAAAGAAGGTCATAGGGATTTATTATTTCACATTGTGCACCTCTCCACATATTTGAATTTTTTTCTCTAGTTTCTCTTGAAAGATAAATGCTTTCCAAAATGGCTTCAAACCCATTTTTCAATTTTCAACCACCCTTACCAAATTGCATCCCTAGCTACAAATATTTTTCTAGATCAATGTTGCAATTTTCATCTTGGGGTATATCACTGACGTCCCAAATATACACATATTGGAAATATTAGGGAAAATGTCAGGGAAAATATTAGTAGGCATAAACTTGGACCTGAAAAACTCAGAAAATATCAGCAAGCATAATTTTGGAACTGAAAAACACAGAAAATACCAAAAACATCACAAACAATAGAAAACTTTAAAGCTCAATAAAGTTTTGGAAATATTGAGAGAAATTGGAGATATTTGCAACATTGTTCTAGATATTGATCTGATGCATCGGCGTGAAATATTTTTCATTGTAGACCTGTGTACATTCTTGGGTGTTAGGTTCAATCCCAATAATACCGACTCTCAGAAACTAACAAAAACTTTAATTTAAACTCTACTTCTTGAACCAACTTAAATTAGAAACTACACTCCATGATTTCTTTGCTCCTATGTTTTGAGGTGGAATGTTGGATTCCCCAAAAATTTACTTTGAATAACCTTAAAAAAAATTCCATTACATTTTAGGTTATGGGATAACGATGGTATCACATTGGGATAACACCTCTTGTGGGATGCATGAGAACCTCAAAAACCTCCAACAAATCTATGCAACTGAAAAGTGTAACATTTTTCTTCCTCAATATCTTTTCTACCTTGTGACTTGTCTTCATTTTTCTATATTTTCATATGATACAAACCGATCGATCTCAAGTGAGTTGACCCCTAAAATTTGAACGTGGGAACCTAAATTCATTCAAACTATTTTTTTGTCATTACAAATTGACATTGAGAACTAGACGTGACTTAGAGAAGTGATGGACTAAATACTGGCCTTGGGATGGAAAACTTGAACTCTAGGATTAAGACTCAGAAAATCAAAACAATAAAAAATTCTTGTCACAAGAATTTAGTGGCATATGCATCCATTTATTTAAATATGAGCTCAAAAATTAAAAATATTGGCATGAGTAAAACATGTCAAAGGAGTCTCTTTTTGTCAGCTCAATACTAAGTATGTTGCTAGATTTAGGCGTTTTCGAATTCTGCACAAAAGAACTTTAGGTATATGAGAGAAACCTTATATTTAATATCCATAATCTTCTCCATGACAGTCACAGATCTAATATTATTAGTTTAGTTGATTTGTACTTCCATAAACTACAACTAATATTCTTCAGTTTAAATTTGGAGACTGGGTTGGTTCCATGCAATCAACGGATTTTAATATATATGATCAATACTTTTTGAGCCACAAGCCACGAAGATAACCTATGAAATGAAACTTGGTGAGGTATTCTTCATAGGACAAACTTCATTACTTTCAGCAAGTGATGATAGCATGGTTAAGTGGTGGGATGTCATAATCCAGGTATTGGAGTAATTATGTTTTGTTGATTTTCTTTTGAAATAATTTCTAAATTTTCAACACTGTAGAGCATATTGCCCACTAGTATTCACAAGTCAATTGATTCCTTTTTTTTGTTTATACATGAAGAGTTACTAAATATAGAAGGGAATAAAGACTATGTTCATTGTGGCGCAGCAAGTCTATAGAGTGTTGATTTATGGTGTGATTGGGATTTATGGTCAAATGCATCTAGTTGGAGTCATTATTTGATTTAGTTTACTTTCTTTACAATTTTTCAAATGGATAGGCATACATGTTCATATGACCAAACAGTACAACTATGGGACTTGTGCAACTCAAAGACTGCCTTGTAATTGAAGGTTTATTTGCCACATAGATGTTTGTTTTTTAATACAAATGATGATTTTTCATTAGCATAAAAAGAAACCATTATATAAGATTTGTTTGGTATATACCTCGCTAGTTTATTTAAGTCTTTTTTTTTCAAAAAATTGAGAAAATTGAGCCTTAAATATTTTGATACACACACTTTATATGAAATGTATGCAATGTAGTCATGGAATGCTCTTGGACTATTAGCTTGGCCTTCATCCCTTTGAGGCTACTAAACCTTAGTTGTGACTGTGTAAGAACTATCCTAGTGGGTTGTGACTGTGTATCCTTATGGGTTGTGACTATGTGAGACCTATCCTAATGGTTTGTGACTATGTAAGAACTATCCTAGTGGGATGTGAATGTGTATCCTAGTGGTATGTGATTGTGTAAGACCTATCCTAATGATATGTGACCATGTAAGAACTATCCTAGTGGCTTGTAACTGTGTATCCTAGTGGGCTATGATATCCTAGTGGGTTGTGACTGTCTTGATCTCTCCTAGCTGGGATATGGACTATGATGTTCTCCCTCAACCTTAATATGAATTGTGGTAACCTCTTATAAGTAGGTCAGGGATGATTTGACCTTACCTCTCTGGAAGTGACTTGTTTGCATCCCATCTTAAGCTGAGTTGTGGTTGTGTTAAGCCCTAAATGAAAAGGGTCTTCACACTTGGTGACTGAGAGATATTAAATGCATCTAAAATAATTGAACTAAATACATTTAGTGTGTCCCTCGATAGTGTCATTTTAGGTCTCAAATTCCACATATCCTAATTGGATGTGTCTTTGACTACAACAAATATCACTTGTTGAAAACAAGATAGAATAGGAATTGAACACAGGAGCTACCTTTGGCCAATGGTTTGTTGTACCATTAAGCTTCATTACCCCTTTAAATACTAGGAATCCATAATGGTTGTTTACAAGGTGTGTATTTCTATCTTAACAATTCACCTTCAAATAACACCTTGGATCAGGTCTCCTTTCCATCACCAACCACTTGCCTGTGTTACCTTGTTGAAAATTGGACATGCTAGGAATCAAAGCTATGATCCACCCTCGGTTGATAAACGGCTTTACCACTAAGGTTATTTCTCTTTTTGTGATGGGAATCCATGTTGGTTGCATATAAAGGTGTGGATTCTATCTCCAACACTATTGTCCTAAAAAATGTCTTACAGTGAGATATCATGGTAGTAATGTTTGGGAGAAATAGGGAAATGCAGAATCTGAAATAGGGTTAAATGTGAATCATATAAAGAATAAAAAGAGAAAAAAGGGGGAAATTTAAAAAAGTACATGTTGTGAATTATCACAAACACCATGGACCTCTAATAAGTGATGTATATTCCAGAGGGAGTCATAGTTGTAGAGGATAAAACTATATTGTTAATCATTTGAATATGGGAATGCACTATAAGCAATATATAAGAATTTTTTATTAATCTCTAACAAATGACCACAAAACTAGGTCATCCAGTTTGGATCTTCTTCCTTATACTGTGATGATAAAAATATATATGGAACACATGAAAATATACCTTGAGAGAGAAAAGATTAAAGTCCTTGGCCTTGTTGGTCCTATGGGTAAAAGGGGTTGTTTCCTTGCCTTTATGGTACACCTTGGTATTATGGATATGGTGGTAGCCTTACACCTTGTTGTAAGGGTCAACCTTCCTGTTGCTGATTTTGAGCAGGTCATAACCTCCTTGTGGAAAATAAGGGTTGAACAGTACCTTCTTACTGCTAGTCATGACCTTTTTGGCTTCCCAATTTTGACCCTTGACCTTGCCGTTGCTCATTAGAACAGTCCGTGACTCTGTTGATGCTCATTGGAGTAGGTTGTCACCTTGTTGTTGTTCACTGAATTTAGTCATGAACCTAATGTCGTTATAAAGGATGGGAGTGACTTATTTTTGGGTTTCTAAGGATGGGTGTGATCTCCTTATGGACCGCTAAAATAAATTGTGATCTTGTTGGAATATTTTTCGTGACCTTCAGTGGACTATATGGAAGGGGATTGCAACCTTATTTAAACTGCTAAGTCTACCTTACCTTTGTCTTTCCTATTGCAACAAGTTGAGTTCATTAAAGAGTGTCTCTATGTGTATGGATTAAGGATGCCTTTGTTCATTTGAAGGAGAATCTATCTTGCTTTATTTGGGACTATCCTAAAGGCCTGCCATTTATTGCAGCCTAACCTTTAACCTCCTACAATCTATCTTTTATATCTCTCACAAGGTATGCCATCTAATCCTTTGGTGACTTGTCCTTTCAATGAAAATATGTTACCCTAAAAGTATCTGAGTATAAGGAAGATCCAAAGTAGATCTAAACCAACATTGTTATAGTTTATTATCGTTGTTCTTTAGTTGTTAGTTTGTTTTACATGATACTATTTCTT
>LPNX010964449.1:916550-966975 GCA_001517045.1 Pseudotsuga menziesii | reverse complement strand
AATTGAAAAATTGTATCTCAAGGACCAACTTTAACATAATGACCATTGGAGTGTCAAAGTTGAAAGAGACAAAAATTATGTTTTGAATTTATTACAACATTATTGTTCTGTATCTAGCTCTTTTTTAGTTTTGTGTTATACATTAAAGTATAAAATTTTAATTTTCTTATATCAAATCCTAACCTAACCCTGAATTTCAACAATTGTCTTAATTAGTTAAATATGTCTTTCTAATGTCATTAGTGTCCAGGGTGAGATTTACCATGTCTAGGATATTGAAAATACATGGGCATGCTCGCTAAACCTAGGGTCTCACTTTGTTGCCAACAATAGGTTCTATTGCCATGACATAATGAAATTTTTATAGAAGAAAATATGGATATATCATGGAAACCTTCAAGGTAGGATATTCAAGATTGGATAACTGAGACAGAAATCAAGTTTTCCCCGAAATAAACATAGAACCTACAAGTGAACCTTGAGTGGTGGAAGGAAAGGTATATCTATTTTGATAAACATGAAACTTTATTTGCTAAGTTTTATAACTTGTTGCAATAATGGATTAAAAGACAAGTTATAAAATTCTAAAGTTAACTTTCCTTCCAATTGACTATATTTATATTGAGCATGGATTAACACAATCTAATATTTTTTAGAAATATATAATAACATTTCTTTCAAAATCAATAAAACTTCCCCATACTATAATAATTTTCCCTGCGATGGCTATCTTGATCGTTATTTGTACACACAAATATAATGTCTTGCCTTGTTGAATTGCGAGCATTGGAAGCTTATCATGTATGTCTTTTATTTTTCATCATATGAAGACTTGAATCATGAAACCTTGGACAAGGACATCATGAACACCTTATGCATGAGAGTAAGGTATTGCAAGTTTAAACTTAGTATTGTTTCTAATTTTTTGGGGGCTTTATATGAAACAACATTTAAGATAGTTCAGTCAGGGTCAATTCTAACAGCTATCAAGTTGAGGTCAATTTCCCATAAGTGTATTTTAATTCTTTAGTTAGGACTCATGAATCATATTTATATTGAAAGGTAAAAGGATTTGTTTATTAACTTAGATTTATATCAAATCCATGATTTCTTTGTTCTCTGAGATGTGTTTAAAATCACTATATTTGATATTCCCAAGGAATAAATAAAAATATACATTTGACTAGTCCTACAAGGACTCAAGTGTGTTGGATACTGTTTTGTTTTCCATCATTCAAAAACAAAGAAATTTAAGAAAACTATTAAAATTCTTCCTTACGTATTCTTTAGGATACTCAATTTGTCATCTTGAATTGTCTTACATAAGCACAAGAGGTAGTATGCTTGTTACAAATGTTGCTTCTGACTGAAAGTTCAACCCTACTCAATCAAGTAAATGTTCGAGGAAAGTTACCCTTAACATTTTATCTGTTAATGGAAATGTAATCGTAAACCACAGTTTATGAGCCTAACTCACTAGGATAGTAGCATGAAATTTCTATGGAAGTAATTATTCAAGAACAGAATGCACTATCAGTTAGATATACCAAAATATATAATGTTCGCATCCCTTAGATAAAGGGTTTCACTATTTGCATTACATACACTACAGCCAAAACCCTAGGAGTGACAGACTGCATCAACCCAAAAGAGCACGAGAAGCCCATTCAAGAGGTACTGCTACTTCAGATTATGGTTGTATATAATAACTATCTCTCTAACACAATTAGCTCAAAGCTCAGATTATGGTTGTATATAATAGTCATCTCTCTAACACCTATTAGCTACAAAGCTCATGGGAAGATAAACACTTTGGCAGGTGATAAGAGACATGGTGGATGGCAGTGTGGATTATAGCTTTGAATGCATTGGAAATATAGATATATTGTACCAGAACTTTTTGGCCACCCATGATGTAAAACACCCTTTATACTCTTTTTTCAACTTTACTGTGACTCATACAAAAAAAATTAGCTATTTAGGAAACTGATAATAGAGAGATCCTGGATATGCAATAAACAAGCTCCAGTAGTAAGGTCTGTTAAGGATATGCATAAATGAAAAAACTTTAAAGCTGCATTATGGTTGAAGGGTTTTTACACTATTTTTTCAACTTCAATGTGACTCATACAAAAAGAATTAGCCATTTAGGAAACTGATAATAGAGAGATCCTCGATTTGCTATAATCAAGCTCTGGTAGTAAGGTCTGTTAGGGATATGCATAAAAGTTTAAAGTTGCATTATGGTTCAAGTATCCTCATGGTTAATGTCTTGGAAAATTCGATGTGATTGCAGGCCTGGGTCTTGACAGTGTTGTTGGGTTTTGATTCTAGTGAAAGAAGGTTTGGACTTGTTCCAATGAAGATGTTCATGGGCAGGAGGATAGTGGCTAACTTTAACAATACCATATACCTATCTCTCTCTCTCTCTCAGGTATGTCGATTGTTTCGTTAGTGACTTGTATCCTAAGAGACAAAGTGTGATCATATTATAAATCTGTGTATATAAATTAAGGAATGTCTAAACCACAGTGTTTTCTTCTATTTGTCCATTTATAATATTTTTGCATGTGCTGGACTAATTATGTTCATACATATCCTAGGTAACTATAATTGATGGATGTACATAGTGTTGATATGTAGTAATCCTGGCTTAGTTTGTAGCAAAATGGGTCATAGCATCAACTGAATGGATATTTAGTTTTGGCATTGATGAATCATGCAAAAACGAGTAAACAGAGCTCTGTAATTGAATCACATATCTTGAATCACATAGATTTGGATAAGGATCAATTGGGTATTGGGCATAGCTACAGCAGAGCTAACGTGAAATTCAATGTCAATATAGTGGATAACATGGTTATAAAGGCTATTAGTCTTCTCAAAACCTTGGACAAGGACATCATGAACACCTTCTGCATGAGAGTAAGGTATTGCAAGTTTAAGCTTAGTATTGTTTTTACTTTTTTTTGGGTTTTATATGAAACAACATTTAAGATAGTTCAGTCAGGGTCAATTCTAACAGCTATCAAGTTGAGGTCAATTTCCCATAAGTGTCTTTTAATTCTTTAGTTAGGACTCATGAATCATATTTATACTGAAAGGTAAAAGGATTTGTTTATTAACTTAGATTTATATCAGATCCATGTTTTCCTAGCATGAGACCTCTTTTCCATCATGAAGGGAGAAGGTGAACTCTTGATGTTGCAATCAGGTGAAGAAGGGAGACACCTTGAAAATGAACAATTAAAGAAAGTAATAATCATAATATAATGACAATACAGATGTGTAACGATTGATGTGTCGATGCATGATTTGAGATAGCATAACCTTTGGAAATCATTTTAAGAATGTTGTTTGTGCTATTGTTACATGCATAAGTGATAATTCATTGCATAGAAATTCCAACAAGTGATTTTATATTTGAGTTATTGTGTGTAATTCTAGATTCATTTCATACTATTGAGGTTATGCAATGAAGAAATTAAGTGAGGAAATTTCCATTGACTGATAGATGTTTGAGATCTATGTTAGTAGGACATGTTGTAGGTGGATTTATGTGATGATAGAAGCGAAAATAAGACCATGAAATGATACAAAATACTATTACCTACAAATATTCAGTCAACATGAGGGTAGCCTCACAATTAACTAAAATTCTGATTCTTTGTGGAAGACAGTTGAAATTTTAGAATTGCAATTTTAGATTTAGGTTTTGCTAATGAATTTTGATGGCTGCTTTGGTTGATTTAGATTTTTGTCAAGAGGACACACCGTAGGAATATTATGTGTTGATTCTACAAGAGACAAAATATATGAGCACAAACTCATAGTTAATCTTTTGGATTTTTTTTTTAAATCCATCAACATGCATCCCTTTTCCAACGTGCTTCTGACACTCCAATAAACACATTCGACGGTCATGTCATGACTCCAACACTTCCACCCGTCGGATGACCAACGGTTAAAGTGGCAGACTACATCGAAAGGCCAACTCTTCCAGTGTCGGATGGTGTCAGTTATCCAACACTTGTTGGATAAAAATACCGACGACAATGCCATTCCTATGACACTTTTGTCCGTCGAACGACCAACGCTTCAAGGGTCGGAGGACGTCAGAGTTCCGACAGTTTATGCAATTTTGAATGGCCCTTTGGAAGGAAATACGTTCAAATATGCGACACAGTGGTCTATTGGATCTTTGACCCACATTAGTAGCATGTCAAAGATCCGACGTTATGCCACCGACGGCAAAAAAAAGTGTATGTGTCAAAAAGGCGACAGATAAGTGTCAAATTTCATACATGCAAGGTGTCAGATTTTGGGTTGAAATTTTGTTGTGATATGTATTTGAATATTATAGACTAGGTTTCTTGTATACCATTATAAAAACTTAGTTATTGGTACAAACCTCCAAATGCAAACAATTTCAAGGAATAACTCATCAAAGTCATGATACTTCTTTCCTTATTTTGAGCACGAGAGGTTAAAGTATATTGTTGGTATTATAGGTGATCTTGATGGTTTAGTTGAATGCCCATAGGTAGGTATTCATGTGTGTTGCATTTAGAGAAACACTGGTCCTCTTTTCTGCAACATGTTGGAGTTTTTTTTCTGATATTTGCATCTTCACATCATTGAGTTGAGTTATCAAGGTCATGTTCTTGTTGATTTCCTTCTTTATCATGGATTGAATCCTTCTGGATTAAATTACATATTCATCATCACTTGAGGAGTCAATTCTTTCTTCTCTAGTTCTTTTCGTTGTCGGTTCATCATATTCAGTGGTGTGAACATGATGTCTTTTCTTGTTTGACTTCTTGTTGTAGGAACCTTTGTTTCTGGGAGAATCTATGGAGTAGTGTCCCTTCTCATCACAAGTGTAGTATCAAATATTGGAAGGATATTTTTTGAACTTATTTTGTATTTTATGATGATGGTCCTCCCTCTTTTTGTGATGTTGATCCTCCTTCTTTCTGTCATTTCTTCTACCGTGGACTATGAGAGCTTGATATTCAGTTTCTCCCATATTCTACTCTCTTGTTATGAGTCTAGCTTATTCTTTTGTGCATTATTCCCAGAGTCTGTTGAAATAGATCAACTTCCTTCTGACACACATTCCTTTAATGAATGAATCCCATGATCTTGGGAGATCATTCAACATGGTCATAACAATCTCTCCTCCTTCTACATTCTCTTTGAATGCTTCAAGTCGTTCCTTGATTTGAGCAACCCTTGTGAAGTAGGATTTCATGGTCTCTAAGTTCTGTATATTCACATTCTTTAGATGGTTCCTCAATGTCCTTTTTTTATTGATGTTCTTTCCTTCAAACAACTTCATAAAAACATCAAACACTTCCTTAGGTTTTTTCAAGTATGACACATGAGGGAAGAGGTGGTCCTTAATAGAATATGCAATGATTCTCTTTGCCTTAACCAATTTCTTCTTATGGATATCCTTATCCTCATCTCCCTTTGGATATGTAACTTCTTACATATATATTGATCCAAATGATTTTCTTCAAGGATCAGGGAGATTCTATACTTCCATGCTCAGAATTTGTCATCTCCACCAAGATTATCATCAAGTTGGGTGTGATGAGTCATTTTGAAATTCAAACCTCAAATGGAAATAGAAAAAAAATAGATCTTACCAATTTGAGGTGCCCAAAATGGTTCCAGAGTTAGTTGGCCTACGTTTTGTTAGAGAAACCTAGAACTTTTGGAATTCTGTCTAGATATAAATATGTGCATCCTTGAGCTGAGTTGCTCAGTGGGGTCCTTTTATGAAAACTATGGTGGGAAGCCTCTGAAACTTGATGTCCTAGTTTCTTCCCATGGTGTTTTGCAGCAAGAAATTAAACCTTCTCGAACTGAATTATGATTCCACAGATAGATGTGGCCCTCTAGGGTGAGTTTTCTAATGTACTCCCTTTTCCAAATTGGTGGAGGAAAACCCCAAAATATGGATGCCATAGTTTTCTGCAAACACTAGTGTCTGGATCAAAAATAAAAATTCTCCAAATTTGATTCTACCTCCTCCAAAATATGCACCCTCCTAGGGAGAGTTAGCGTGGTCCTCTTTTCTTGATGATCTATGGAGAGAAGAAATTGAACTAAGAATCCCTAGTTTCTCGTTGTTGCATAGTGCCTTCTTTCAGAGAGGCTCTAATAATATGTTAGTTTTTCTACTTTAATTCAATTAGGATATTTATATGGAAGAATAACAAGAACATGAAGATATCCAATATACACAAGAGACACAAGACACAAATCTTTTCCTTAGAGAAACCATAAAGGAGAAAACCCTGCAAACTTCCTCAAAATAGTCCTATCACTAAGACAATACCACAATATGGAAAAAACTAATAATATGATGTCTCATGCAGCTCTCTCTCTTTCCTCATTGTACTCTCTCTCCTAATGTGCACTTTAGAGAGTGTGATTGTGTGTTCAAATAGGGAGGGTGTCTCCCTATTTATATTCTTTCATTGAGTGACTTACACAACTAACTAGGTCAGCTAGGTAACCTCTT
This sequence comes from Pseudotsuga menziesii, assembly GCA_001517045.1. NCBI lineage: Eukaryota > Viridiplantae > Streptophyta > Pinopsida > Pinales > Pinaceae > Pseudotsuga > Pseudotsuga menziesii. The sequence goes on along the minus strand of LPNX010964449.1, from coordinate 960,440 downwards.
TAGGAACGACCTACATAGGAATACTCATAAATACATTTTACTTTATTTATCTTGGGGACTATTTCCCTGAATTACAATGTAAGTTGTACCTTAAGGACCATATACAATAATGACAACTCGAAAGGAGGAAAACACATCTCCAATGGAAGTACAACAACGCAAAATGATAATATACATCGAAATATCTTCCAAAATTACATATATAACAACACCTGTTACATCTAAAAATAGGCACTATCAGTTGAATTTAAAATCATGCTTTATTTCCAAAAGTAGACTATTAGTATAACTAACTCTTCACCAAAAATAGGTCGAATTCCTTGTTTTGACTTTCTTTTCTCCTCTTTTGTCGCAGCTTCTTTCATCGCGGTCTTTTCTCGTCTTGCAACCAAAATATTCATCTTTTTTAACAAGATTATGTTTATCTTTTCTTGTCTTTTCCTAGGGCCAACACTCACCTATTTCTCATCCCAATCCACTTTAGTATGAAATTTCTGTAGGTGTGATCTTGCTCTAAAAATCTTGACATATTTTCATTACGTTTTCTTCTTCTTGTCGCACCTCTACTTGGACTTTCTACAATTTTCAACAAGTTCGGAACTTATATTTTATGAAGTTGCTACTTTCATCACACCCAGTTCCTGATGCACTTTTTCATGAATTAAGTAAATTGTTCCTATAGCCTTTTCTACATCTGTATGTAGCTCTGAGACACAGTATGCTCTTTTTGTTGGTTTGTCTGCAATCCGGTTACTTGCTACTATAATGTTTTAATATCAACAACCTTACTCATCTTTTCCATTGTTGAAAACTTATTCAATTCATTCTTCAGCTTATTAAAAGTTTGTTCAGAAGTATAAATTTGTTATGTTACCTACTCTAGATCTGTGTCATCCATCATGGCTTCCCATGATTGAAAATCCTATTCATATGCCTAGGCACAAAGTGCTTCATCCTCTTGTATTTTTTGTACAGATTCCTTCACGACATTCTGTCGAGCTTCCAGTACCTCAAGAGGTGTACTACGATTCATCTTTATTTCTAGCTCTATGACTCAGTTTTTGGAGGTTTTCATCTATCTCACCAAGTTGGAAAACTTTGGCCTCGAAAAAAATATCAGGTGTAATCCCTGCATCAGTGAAATTACTGCAAGTAAGTGTAACAACTTCATCTAGTTGTTTCCTATCATCCTTCCAAGTTTTTTCATTTTTCTTTCTCTTCTTGACTTTATTCTTTAGCGACAAAATGGTAGTCTTAGAATCTTTGAGCTGGCCAAATATATCACACTCTCTTGTCTTCATTTCCTATACTAAATCATGCTAAATAGTATGCAATGTCTACATTCGTACTACAGAAGAAGAAAAAAATCACATGATCAATATCCTTGATCATGACATTGTGTTCCGGTGTGCTTAAGTCAATTTCTTTAGCAACCACTTTATTTTTTCTTTGTTTACAAATTTCTCTTCAGATGGGCATGTGTCTTCCTGTGACATAGACAAATACGGCTCTTGCTTGACTGCAACTCTAAGTTCCTTTTAGCAGTAAAAAGCGTATACAGTAAATCTCAGTGTGGCGTTCATCCATCTTTTTGCATATTTCATTTTCCAAATCCTCCATTCAATCTTAAATAAGTTGTAGTCATTATTAGTAAGACAAACAATTATAGGTGTCCTTTCGTCCTTCCTCTTCTTATGACTCTTCTTATATTTTTCAAATCATTTTCTTTTATACCCAACTCTTGATTTGTCGAGGTCACATTGGATTCATTTTTACTATTGTAGGGAGAGATTCATGGTATTTCTTATGCTGATGAGTCTCCTCCCTCATTTCCATTATGCTTCTTCGATGTGTTATCCTATCGTGATTGAATTTTCGTATAGATTTGATCATCTACGACAAATTGTCTCCATCCTTAAGGCCAATTCTGAACAACCATTTCAATCTCTTTAGCTAATAGTTGAAATTGGGTAGATAACCACTGGTTTTGTGGGTGTTGTCGCGGATGTATAAATATATGATGAGCCCTAACCAAAAATCGTATGATGCTGTGAAACCATTTGACAGCCTCCTATATTATTATTTCTTGTTTCTGAATATAATACCTTAGTGCCTCGCCTTGCAAATAAAATTAAACGTTGTTATCTCTTTGTCATTGTGGATTGTCCTTGTCATACTAGAGATTCGGGTATCTTACTCCTTGATATTGTACAAACACATATACCCCTTGGTAGTCTGATGGTTCTACCCATGTGACATATTAAATTAAAATAAAAATCCATGAATAATTAAAGGGATTACCCTTTTCTTGTGTATCTGGGACATCTTCTAACAATTCGTTCAGCAAATAGGTCGACCAGTCCATCTAGATGTCGACCAGTTCATTTGGACGCCCGCTTCACATTGCTCTATCGCAGCAATTGTTTCGATGATGCACTGGTTCGGTCGCATATTCCTCAGTATCTTACTGGATAAAACTTTGGCAGTGAACCGAACAGCAATGTCATTTATAAAGGCAATGGAAAATCCTCTCTTATCTATGGATAAATTATACTTCTCCTTAATTCTACTAGTAAGGGTTGTATATTGGTCCTTTTTAGCGAAGAAGGACGTTGAGTCAACCCCTACAAGAGGAAGTTCTATGATGTATGCTATTAGCTCAACATCTACTAATATTTTTCTGTCTAATAATATGAATCCTCCATGAATACAGATGAACAGTTGCTTCATGCATGTATTCAATTTTGTTCTATGACCAAAATGTGGCATATGCATCAGCGACGACAATCCAGATTTATGCAATCCTCTATCCCACTCCATGGGGACCATGTGAATAGGTCCATCCTCAGTCTCTTATATAGTGGCCATATACCGCTTCATCTTGAGTTTGGGGAACTTCCACAGTTCATGGTCGATAAATCTCGTCTTCCTCAAATTTGGGAGAATGCCCATCATCACATGGACTCCTTTTAGTATGTCTATCTTTACTAGTTGATTATTTGTATTTTTACCAACAGTAACTTCAGGTACCTCTTGTGTCCTCGATGAAACATAATCAGGAAACATGCTCATGGCTGACCCAAATCTTGTTGCTTCAGCATCATGTGGAGATTTCATTCTTTGTTTGTGACTAGTTTCTATGGACAGAGTGTTTTCTTCTTGATAGGTTGGGATATTTTGGTTATAAAACAACTTCTACAAACGACATCGATTATGCAACAAATTCTATAGTTTCTTCCCTAATAGGTACATGTGATGTAATCTCCATGCCTGATTCTGGAACAGTTCTTGTGCTTGAAACTGAAATGACCATGCTATGAGAAAAGAATTTTGGTTCAAATGGTTGCAGACAAACGGATCAACGCAAGAAGTTAGTAAATTGGATATAATGGAATTACCAAGGTTCAGTGCAAATACGAAGTAGGTTGATGCATGTGAGAACTTTTTTCCTTGCATGATCCCGCAATAAATGGAAAGTGGTGGTAGAAAATTCTGTTACATGGAGCAATATTTTTAATCATTTCAATGAAACCACCAATTAAGCCATCACTTCGTGTGTCATTTCAATGGTACTTATTGTGCATTAATGGCATATGTGACCAAAAAGCATGCTGCCAAAATATCAGGTTACTTTAAATTAACTATCATCCAACTCTCACTTGCAACCAAAATCCATCGTGCGACAAAAAGTATTCTCATGTGACAGACATATAGTCTGCGACAACAATTCTTATTTTTGCAAAACAGTCATAATATTGCGACAAAAACACTCATAAACTTATGAAAAAAACACTCATAAACTTGTGACTCTTTTTATTTTCTTTTCTTTTCTTTTCTCTTTTTTTTGATTTTTTTCCTTCCCTTTTTTAACTATCAGTCGATCGAAATGCGACTATGTTGATAAGGATTTAGCCGACTTCCATTTACTAACCCCTTGAAGGGTGTACCATCTAACATCTGTAACTAAACTGCACCTCCCTTGTTGATATGAATTACAACATATGGTCCCAACCAATGTGTTCTAATCTTTCTAAGATGCTTCAAAAACTTACTGTCATATAGGATAATGAGATCTCCAATTTGAAACAACTTATACTTAATATGTTGGTCATGCCAACATTTTTGTCACTCCTTCTCGACATTCTAATGGTAGCCTACGACAAAGCGATATTCTTCTAGTTGTACCGGCTACAACAATCTCTCTTCTACTACAAAAACATCGGTCATTTCAGTAATCGTGGCTATCCTTAGACTTTGTACAATATATTCTAGAGGCACGACAACTTCTTGTCCATAAAACAATCTAAATGGAGTTTGGTCTGTCAACTTTTTGCAAGTTGTGCGATAATCCCATAATACCGCAAGTATCTTCTGATCCCAATCATTTCTTTGAACATTACATATTTTTGTCAATGAATTCTCTGAAATCTTATTGAATTCCTCAACATCACTATTCTCTTGTGGGTGATATCGTGTTATCTTTAGATGTTTAATATGAAATTCCTTAGTTAAATTGTCAATCAACTGATTCACATAATGTCTAACTTGATCGCCTATCAAAATATTCGGGCATGCAAATCAGTTCACTACCTGGTCTAACAGAAATCTTGCAGCAGTACAATCCTTCATTAGCACCACTTCATCCCATCTGGTCAAGTAGTCTTTCGCAGTGATTATATATCGTTCACCCATTCTTTTTCCTGGTGGATTAATAGGACCCACAAAATCAACAACCGATTTGTAAAATGCCTGAAAATTCACTCGTGTTACTAGCACCATCTCATCTCATCGCAATGGTTTTCCAATTCTTTGGTAGATATCACATCTATGACAATCATATCTAACATCTGCATGCAAAATAGACCACCACAATCCTGCTTGTAATATCTTGCACATTGTTTCTTTTCCTGCATAATGGCCTCTCGCGACACCAAAATGTGATTCATTCAATACCATTGGTCACTCATGTTCCAAGACATAACGATGAATAATTTCATCTGGTCCCATCTTGTACAATTGTCTAGCAATAAACTAAAAATTTGTAGCTTTTACAACTAATTGTTTCTTATGTGTTGTACTGAATCCTTCTGGTGCATATGCTATAGTTAATATATGTACAATATCTCTATAGTGATCATAAAACATCTTGACTGCAAATAGTTATGTGTCAGGAAGACTATTGTCAAGATTACCAAGCTATTCTCCACTTTCTAACCTCGACAGATGGTCTAGTACTGAATTTTGTCGACCCGACTTGACAATAATTTCAAATTAAAACTCTTGGAATAGGAGAAGCCATCAACAAATATCCCACTCCCAACAAAACTAGCTTATTGACCAAATAATTCAATGCAGAATGGTTTGTATACATATTGAAATGTTCTCCTAGGAAATAATGTCGAAATTTTTGAAGAGCATATACCATAGCAAGTCCTTCTCTTTTTGTTGTAGTATAGTTATTTTCTGTCATCAACAATTTTCTACTATCAAATGCAATGGGGTGATCAATAGAACCTTCACCTAGTTGCACAAGTACATTGCCCAATGCGATATATGATACATCAACATGTACATGAAATTATTTTTTTCGGTCTGGAAATACCAATATAGGTGATGTAACCATCTTATTTTTTAGAACATCTTGACTCTCTTAACATTGCTTATTCCATTAAAACTTGATATCTTTCTTCAACAATTTCTCCATAGGGGCTATAACCTCTGTATATCCTCTAATGAATTTTATATAATACCATGTATGTCCCAAAGTAGTTCTCGATTGTTTGACTCTCAAGGATGGTGGTAGGTCAACTATAATCAAAATCTTGGAAATATCCATCAATATTCCATTGTGGCAGACCACATGACCTAGTAAAATTACAAAAGGGGTGCAAAAAATAAAATTATTTAAATTAAGAGAAATATGTAATTGTCTACATCATTTTGAGAATCTCAATGTGATATTTTACTATCCCAAATACCGTCTAGTCATCAAAATATACCTCAATAAATTTATGGATGAATTCTTTAAAAGCAGCTACGATTATTCTGGAAAAAATAGCACAACCATTCTTGAGCCCAAAGGGCATTACCATATACTAGAAACATCCACATTCCATCGCAAAGGTTTTTGTGTCGATATTCCTTTGCAATCCTGATCTGATGATAACCAAAGAATCCATCAATAAATGAATATACTTCTTGTCCTCGAACACTCTCCAATACTTCATATATGAATGGGGTCAAAAATGCATCATGCAAGAAGGCATCACTCAGCTTGCTCAAGTTGACATAGATACAGATTTCACTAGTTTTCTTGTCTTTCACTACTATAAGACTAATCCATTTAGATTCCTTGACAATTTCTATAATTCCCACATCTTTCATTCTGTCTAAATCTATCTTTACTTTATCCTTGTATCTTGGGTTGAGTCAGTATCATCGCTGCTTGATAGGTTTTGTGTCGGGCTTCAAGGGAATGTTCATTTCTCCGAGATCTCCAACAATTCCCTTCATTTCTAAAACTTTAGTTGGGAACAGATCTTGGAACTCATGTAATAAGTCTATAATCTTTCCTACATTCTCATCATCCCAATAATTCCCCATATTGGAAAATTTTAGATTATTTGGAGAACCAATATTTACTTTATTTATTTTAAGATGATTCATAAATTTGTCACGTAATATACCCAACCCTTCTACTACACGAGTACCTTCAGGCTCAGGAATATATATGTCACATGGAAAATCATCATCAAGTTCACCTATTATATTGTAGCACTCCATCTAATGCTAGATTTCCATGCTGCACTGAAGGAAATTTGTCATCGACATAGGAATATCTTCAAAGATATTAGTTCTGATTACTTAAATAGAAACATCAATTGAAATATTATCATCATCAAATTTAAACATATGTGTGAAACTAGAAGCTATCTATTCCCACCCAATTGTTCCTCGTCGTAGTTCAATCGACGTATACCAATTTCTGGTTATCATGTCCAAAGTGTGTATGGAGTGGTGGACCCATTCTTGTTGTGACGACATCTCTCATGTCACATGAGAATTCTCAATATGTTCGAAAGGATTAGTCATTCATGTCTATTTTTGAATAGTGTAGAGCACATTTTCTCCAAATAGGACATCCATCAATCTTCTACATTGATACCATTCTGAAATAGACTGCTTATGTACAACCCACCATCTTGCAGGTGTAGCTTTTAATGCAAGATCCAGGGATAACAAACGTTGAGGTTCAAATACTTTCTCTTCAAACTCTGTAAGAAAATATTCCAAGTTAGGAAAACCTTCATAGGTAGGTATGTCACATACCTCAATACCTACCCATCACATAGATTTTTTAATTCTTGTGCATTTTCGCATTGAAAATTCATGTAATCGATTATGTCAATTCTCCAAAGCTTCTCCTGAATCTGATGAGAAGGAACTAACACTTCTCCAACTGAGTTTTCCATCAGTTTTCATATGAATATATTCATCTATCTCAAAATTGATATTGTATATATGATCCATATATTCATCTTATCCTTCATTATTTACCTACTCGACATACCTATGGACTTCGAGAGGATCAATTGGCATGACCACCCTTAGCTCTATATCTTCAAATTTTAATATCCTCTTCTTGAAATTGATAATCGTTTGATTGTTAATGGTATAGTCAAACCCCAGAAGTGTGGGATACATATTTGTATCATCGACAATATCTATCACCTAAAAATATACGTAAGTTCAAATTCCTTCTATCTCGACAAGAACCTGTGTCAATCAACCAATAGGCAAAACCTTCAATTGATTGGTTAATCCCAACTAAATAGGATACCATACTAGTCTTGTATTTCCCATACTTTCCCATGTATGTCAGCTAGTAATAATGTTAACATCTAAGAACAAGTACAAAATAATATAATCCATGTCATAATCACCTATCTGGGAATTCATCCTTAGCTCATGACCAATTTTTAGTATTTTTCCAATGTGGTTAACTTTCTTTTCAGGTCGCACATTGATTTTAGGTTCTTCAACTAAAGATGACAATTCTGTTATAGCATCTTTATATATTATCAATGCTAAACAACTTTTAAATAATTCTTTCAACATACTAACATTTTTTGCTAGTTTCTTGTGAAATGAATGTTCGAATCTTTGAGGCATTTCCAATATCAGTCCTTCATTCGGTATAGTAGTAGAATTCAAAGCTTGATTTATGTCAATGAACTCATGACGAGTGTTCAATAGTAATTCCTTTTCTTTCTAGACATCAAATCACACTTTCTTTTGTCGTGTCGGTCAAACTCTTGGTTATCCATATGGTGCTTCTTGATCTCCTCCAGTCGCAACACCTCCTCTTGTCATGATGATACTATAAGGCTCCCTCAGTTCAATAGAAATATTCTGAATATTTGGATTATCATTTTGAGGTGGGTTCTAGTTTCCCATGTTTCTATCCTTCCACTTAGCAATCAACTGTGAACATTGTTCAACAGTGTGATCCAATGCTTTATAATACGAACCTGTCAATGTAGGATTAGTGCAATCTCTAGCAAAATGTCCAGGTTGTCCATAATTATAACAAATGACATGGCCTCTTTCACCAACAAATCCTCCTCCTCATCCTCAACCTTTAAAAAATCCACCCCCTAGGTTGAGTGTATTTTTCCTAAGGGTATTGTTCCTGAGCTCACTTGGTTATCATTTATTTTTCACTCTTCATTAGATAGGTGTCAATTGTCTTCTCCTGCAATAATTGATATTCACTGCAATATTTCTCATCGTGACCCATTGACTGACAAAAATTCCAATATAGGTTGGTTGGTGCACTTACTATTTTCTATAAATACAAGCATTCCTCCTATTGATGTCCGCTAGTTTGAAAATTCTACACCAAGGAATCCCTTGTGTATTTATCGGAATTGGTGCTCCTGATGCAAGGTAATTCATAAATGTTGGACCTGAGTCTTTATGATGGCCTTATGTTCTGCATCATGTACACCAGATTTCCTCCTGCACTTCTTTTCCTTTCTTCATATCATATATTTTCAATGTGAGGTTGGCAATATGTGATTGTATCTGCATCATTCCCGCGGTAGTTTCTCTAATCGTGAAGCCTCCAAGTTCATAGAAAGCTCAAGAACATCGCTCTAGGATACAAGCTTTTGTTGCATCAAAAGATCACAAATATACAATATCATCACCGTAATAAACCATTCTTTATGTTGGACATTAGAAATCTGAAAACTCACTTTAGCCATCATAGTCTTAAATCTTTGGTCTAAGTCCCAAATAGACTCAATCGACAACTGTTTAATCTCTTTTAACTCTATAATTCATTGTAACTCGGACTTATTATTTTTAAAGTCGTCTATCAGTCCCATTTGTATTTGATCTAATGAGTTTTAGGGAATCCCTGATGGAACCACATACCAATCAAGTGCATGACCTCTAAAGGTTATGATCATATGCTCTCTTTTTATAGCCTCATCTTAGACCTGTTGCACTGTCCAAAAAAATTCACATAGGAAACAATGTTGCTCAGGTTCCTCCAACCCATTCCCATTAAATATATGTAACTTAATATCACTTCTTGCCATTCTAAGTATTGTTGAATTAAAGGTTCTAGTAGTGGAACTTCCTTGACTACTATTCCCACTATTATTTTTACTATGATTGACAAAACCACTTGGTGATGTGTTTTTAGGTATTACCTCAGGAGATGGAGATGTACATGGGGCCATGGGTATGATGTAATCTAGATATGGCGCTTCCTCTTATTCTCCTTCAGATATAAGTTGATATTTTTCCTCTTCATCACAACGTTCTCCGTCGATATGTGACGCCAATTTTTAGTCCCTTCTTTTGGTCACTCTACAACTTCATCTCTTGGTCGTAGTTCTTCTTCTCTTTCCAGACCGAAATCTTATTCCACTTCGCAAGTGACCACCTTCTTGCTCAATATTGCTATCAGCATAAAACATCTCAACTTACTTTGGTCCATTTTATTCAAATATTTCTTGCGACATTACCCATAATCTTCATGCACCAAAATTTATCTGTCGGATTCAATTCTCAAAATCCCTTTTTCACATACCAACATTTGTATCCACACCTTCAATGATTTTAGATAATGGTTTCAAGGTTCTTAAAATAAATCTCTTTATGTTTCATTGTATGACTTTATCATATCGACTACAATCTTTGTGATATATCCCTCCATAATACTATCAATCCAGAAGTTGGAAGTCCTAGATATAGGATTACCAACTCTTTTCACCAACTAGATCAACTGATGACTCCACTCTGTAGGTTCTTCACCTTGAGAATTTTTCTTCTAAGTTTCTAGCTTCAATAACCACTCATGCAATACAATGGACAATTCACTAAAGAAAATATCATGAATGTATGTGGAAAGGTATCATTCCAAACATTCTATCAGACGTAGTCATGATCCCTTACTTTCTTCGTGTGTGAACTCGTGTTCCTTATAATCAAACCAATCTTGAATTTATGGTTTCGTCAGGTGCCAAAACATATCCCCGTCTCAATGATTCAATGTCCTAGAAATAGAACCATTTGTCGGTGTTATTTCTTGTCCACCTAGGTTCATATCCCTTGTTCGTCAACAGATCCCAAGATATCGACTCAATAGAGTATAACCTCATTGGAAACACCTACAATGTAGATGAGGTCTCAACCACGATATCTATAGAAACTTTTAGAACTAGGTTTATGCAGTGATGTCAATGTATTTTCTTTATCATAGCATCATTAGGTCACTCGGCCAAAACCAAGGAATAAACATTTGTCTTCATGCATACATAAATTAATATAGCATATTGATCTGTCTACATACATAACAACATATAGTCTATATTATTAAACATGAATTAACTTTCCATACCATTTAAATTGTTGACACACCTAACTGATTCATTCACAATAGCTATCCATTCAACCATAGAAATAGTGATCAAGTACAGAAATACACAGAGTTTAATGTAGAAACCCATCCGAGAAAAACCAAAAGGCGCTCTTCATTTGGCATGAGTAATACTTGAACTCCTTTGGTCTATGCACATGAACTTCAAACTCTTATTTATATATTCTTTACAATCAATGAATTCCTTACTCATCTCATGCTCGCTAGTTTTTGGTCTCTCCCTCTTGTTCGCTCATATTTTTGTATATATTCTATTCTTCCCTCTTCTCTACCCTCTGTTAACACTCCGTTTGCAACAGTCGATTTATGGGCCTGACAGAGTTCAAGGAGGGTTCCATTCCTTTGAACATTATGTGAACACCCTTCAGGTTATCAGAGGCGCATTGTCCACATTTTAGGACCGTCAAATGATGAAGAGGGATCAATATACGGTGGTAGACTCTTTCGGAGGTGAAGGCTCATGACAGCATGGATGATAGAGACAAGCATCATAACCCAACGATCTAATATCACAAGGAAGAAGAGCAACGATAGATCATGGTTTTAGCCCAAGACACGGGAGAAAAGTCAAAGTTTGGCTTTCACTGAGTCCGTTAAAGCAGGAAAACAAATGAAAGGCCGAGATCAAGGCAAAGCCTAATCAACGTCCTGAAACAATTTTGTTGATCAAACATGCTCGATGGAAGGAGCTTTCCCAAATCACAAAATGGTTAAACTTCAGAACAATCCGATGGTGGAGATGAGATTAGAAGCAGAACTACGGTCCTGACCGATTTCGCAAACCAGACTTGTGAGGATAAAGTCACGATTTCAAATCGCGAAAAGTGGTACTAGCTACAAATATCAATGGTCCCGACAAAGAAGGGAACAGATCTACGGTCGAGGTTCTTTTCGCGATTTGAACTAGCACGGACAACGTCATGGTCCCGCTTCACAAAGAGGTGGTAGGACCCACTTGGATCGACGGTTGCATGAAGAGGCCGATCCCGATCGACAAGTAAGAACACGTCACGATCCAAAGCTTCCCATTGTATCAAGAAAGGAGAAATTGGCGGTAGAAGTGAAGAAACGCGGACGTTGGATGTGAAAGGTTCCCCCAAATCGGAGGGTTGAAGAGGCCTCCAGGATGCAAGTGTCGCATCTAGTGTGGAGATGATAGGGGAAGGGACGTTCATACATGTAATCCACCTCTCAGAAGATTAGTCAATTCCCCGATGCCATTTGCAGCATGCGGCAGAGTTGTACTACATAAATACAGGCGGATTTTGTGCTAGTTGGCCTATGGAAGCAAGGAAAGTAACCAGCGAATCCGCAACTCACACGGGGCAAGGCTAGCACAAAGGAGGAGACCATTCCATTTCCTACATCACAAAAGCAAGGAAGCGTGGGAGCGTCCACTTCATGAGCTTTGCGGCATGGATCAACTGTACAAGGTGGTGCCCAAAAATACTTCCTGCGGTAAACGGTAAGGTGCCGCAGCCGATGAAGTGACATGACTAGATCCCCAACAGGTAAAGGATCACTCTGCTCATGCCCTTACACATGTTGATACCAAAAACACTCAATGACAGAATGTGCGGGAATGTTGACCAATCATTACAAAGGTCGGTCTTGAAGCCTTATATATATTGCCATTGAAACGCTGGGGATGAGCTAACATATTCCAGAGCCCAAGTTTCCATTCCATCGTGAGTCCATAGAAGTTCGAAGGGTTTGGAGATGGTGATCTAGTTCGAAAACCTTATCCTTCTAGGTGTGCTAATGATTGGTGAGAAAATTTCCACACTCACCCGTCACCTTGGTGTTCCATGCCGAGGATGAATCTAGTCATCGAGTCCTAGACATGAGGAATCTTGAGAGATACACCTGCCTTCAGATACCCACACCTCCAGCGATGCATTTCCTAGACACTCACTCCCCATTGGAATTTTTTCAAAGACCCCTATTACCATCACTACCCCCAAATCCTCCACAGAAGGAGAGAGTCCCATACTTCTCTCTGTAGAAGCATTTGTTTGAATGGGAGCATCAGGGGTCTAATACCTACACAGCCCAGTTTGTGAATTCCACTTTCCAAGGGTGATGGGGCTGGTGGATGCATGACACAACTTATTGCCTGTGGGAGAGCCCACCTCACTAGGGGTGAGGAGTACAAGAATGACAAGCCACTGAAAAGGCTTGCCTCAGCTAGGAGCAATGCAGCCCTTCTTCCAAACCCCATGCCCAACATTGTTACCAAGAGAAGAAGGAGGTGGCGGATGAGGTTGAGGAGGGGAAAGTTGCTAACTGCCCTGCCAGTGTGTGCCCATGTAGAAAATTGCATTTGACCATGACGAAAACATACACTTCGGGTAGAAAAAGGGCATTATGCTGACTCATCAGGCCGGCTAAAGGGTCCAAAACCCAGTATATGGTGACTCACCTAGGAGCAAGAGGAAGGGTGTCATACTTAGAATCCATAACAGTAGTCGAGCATGTCAAGCCGTCACTCGGGCATTACCACGCGCTACAGCTCCATAATGTTTATTCATATTTGTAAATCATGGCAATAGTTCCACTCTCTAGACTGTTAACGCATGATTATGACTGGAAACAGTTTTTTAGGTTTGTTTTGGAGAGTAATCTCAGCACTGAAGTAGTATAAATGCACTCCCAATAGGGGGATAAAAAGTTAGCTGGTGGGTTGGGAAACCTTCAAGGGCTGAGGGTGGGCTGAGGCTCTCGTTGTAAATAAGATCTGATATCTGTGTTATGAATAAAATTATAGAGGAATATTTGTTTCGTAAGATAGAGATTCCTGTTTCGTTGCTTCTTTCAATATGTATTTTCTTTACGTGAAATGTACATCCTGTTTTCATTCCAGTTTGTTGATTTCTTTCATGTCTGTAACTGAGTGTATAACAGTTCGAAATTCATACATGTTATGCTCTGCCTATTGTTTCAGACATTCATTAAGTTTTCTTCTAAAGTTATGTGGAATTCATCTTGTTGGTGCTCCGTGTGATGGGATGTTCTCTCTCATCTACTAACCACCCGCTAAATATCTCCTGATTACGAGATCGATGTCTATCTTGCCTCTATTTGTAAACCCATGCCATTCTTTTCCTCTTGCAAATGTTTCGTACCCAGGCCTTCGACTCCATTGCCAATGGTCCCTTACCCTGATAGTCCCACCTGCATCTCACATTAATGCACTGTGTCCCATTTAGGAGTCTGGCCTCCTGATCGCTCTTGATCGAATATCCTACATGAAGTAAACCTGAAAACAAGCAAGAGATCCCTCTCTGACTGCGCAGGGCTGGAGGCATAGTCTAAAGTGGTTCTGATGTTGCCCGGGAGAGATCCCTTTTTCCGCCCAACCTATGGGCACAATCCCGGCGCTAACACCCTCTATCATCCCTTATCGTCCACACACAACTTGGATTGAATTTATCTTTTACAATTCTTGTTTTACCCATCAACTAATTCTCAACTGTTAGTCAACAGGTTGTCTTCTTAATTTAACACATCCCATTACATCTAAAAATAGGCACTATTGGCCCAATTAATAATCATGCTCTATTTCCAAAAGTACACTATTAGTCTAACTAACTCTTTACAAAATATAGGTCGAACTCATCGTTTCCACTTGCTTTTATCATCTTTTGTCGTAGCTTCTTCTGTCACGATATTTCCTCATCTTTCAATCGGAATCTTCATCTTTCCAAACAATATTCTATTTGTGTTTTCTTGTATTTTCCTAGGGCCAACAGTGGGAGAGTATTACCCACTTTCCTTCCTCTCTCGCAAGAAGAAGAAGAATATCTTGCATTGGACTTTGTTGGCAGTGCCTCTACTTATCGATGTGCTACATTGACATTGGATCAAAGAGAAATTAATGAAAATTTATCAAGTTCATGTGAGGCATCTATTGATGGATGTCATTCTCTCTATGTTGGTGATATGGAGATCTACCTTAAAGATCATGTTGCAATCATACATTATGATGTTCTTGAATACCTTGTAATAGAGGAAGAAGAAGTAACACCAATATCATCCTCACCACTTGTACTTCATGAGGTTGATCACATGATGGAGGAAGGGGTTCTATCTCATGATCCCTCTTGCATTTAGGGCTACACAAGATGAGCAACAAAAAGATTCAACGGGACATACATGTTCTCCATGACTCTCCTGCATCAAATTCTTATTGGACATGAAATTCTCACCTATGCCATTGGAGCAGATTTCATTGGTCACTTGTGCTTGTGTGCACTTGGTAAATGGTGGTCTACTTGCTTTGATGGACAAAAACTTTCATGATTCTTTGATGAGGAACCTTCTTCATGTACATTTTTATGATGTTGTTATATTCTTTGATGATCTATATTTTGTATTGGTGATGTTTGAAGAATTGTAACATAGACAGTGGGATCAAGGCATTGTTTGTTTTATAGTGTAAATCCTGAAAAAAGAGGGTAATAACCAGAGTAGCGCAACAAAATCATGGTGGAATATCCTTAAGTTAGCTTGGGATTTGGAATTCCAATGCTAATAAGTCTAGGAGTAACATTTTGGAGGAAGTACATACATTCTTCATCACCTTCTTGTTTTCAATCGCTTAAGAACAAACAATTTTGGGAGGGGGGGACTATAATGTCTCCATTTTTTATGACACCATGGACACATCCTCTAACCCATCAAGTTCCATGGGTTCATGAGGAAATAAAATATCTTAGTTAAGAATAAATTTGACAATGGTTATTTTTAATTAATAAAGTTAGGTCCAATAGAAGTATTAAAATCCATGGTTGAATAGATAAGTATTAATAGTGTTTAGTTCATCAAGAGTGGGCATATCGAACTTGTTCATTGCATTCTCCAAAAAATTCCACAATGTAGCACAATTCTATTTGACATTATTTATAACTTTCATTGCTTCAAATTGAGTGGTGTCCGGAGTGTAATTCCATGCCTTTTAGTTGTTTCTCTTTTTCCCATACTTGGGATATTCTCAAGATATTTTTGATATAATTGTTGCCACTCTAAGTTTTCATCAACATGTTTTTGAATCATTTTGTATTGATCTCCAAAGAACTAATATTCATTTGTTAAATTGAATAAATTCTCATGAAATTGTTGCAACTCTTCGAGTTGAGAAAACAAATTTTTATGTGCCTCTTTTAGCTTCTAATTGACCTTGGTGACTTCTTCTTTCATCATACTAAGAAGAAGATCATTTTCCTTCGAGTATATCTAAAGTTCAAATTCCACATGTTCTCTATCCATTCTCATTTCATTCAAGCTTGTTTCGTTCTCTTCTTTCAAGAGAGCGATTTCATTATTGTGTTCTTCCTTTAATTTCTCTTGCTCTAGGAACGACTAATGTTCCATGTTAGTAAGTTGTTTCTTCAATTTTTCTGCATGATCCTTGTACTATTCTACTTTCTGTTTGTACTATTGAATTTGATTGACCACATCATTTATGTAGGAAACATTGGCATTTTCCAAAACTTTGTTTAAGGAAGAAACGTCTAATGCTATCTCATCTACTTCTTTCCCTTCCATATTAAAAACTGTAAGACCATTCAACATACCTTAAGTAATTTTCCTCTTAGGTGGTCTTTTAGTGATAATTTTGCTATGTCTATTTAGAAAATAGTCTCCTAACAAAAATATATATTATAGATTTCCATTTTTTGAATGGAATCCTGTGATCTTACTGAAATGGGTGTTTCGGGGTTGATCGAAAATGTAAGCAGTGCTAGTTGATGAGGTTTATGTATCTCTTCTAATTTTCTCAATTCATCTTCTTCTTCTTATTCCTTCATTTCCTTAGCTACAACGGATTCTTGTTCTTTCCACTATTTTTCTTGGAGGAGCTGTAACGCTCTTAATGCTTAAACATCATATTATTATCTTCTCCTCTTCTTCTATTTTGTGGGTTTCTTCTTCCCCTCTGTTTCATTCTTCTTCAGTCACTAGATATTCATTTTCCTTTTCTAGTTTCTCTTGGGGCACTAGATAGTCACTAGATATTTATTTTTCTTGTGCCTTTGATTTCTCTTCCAAGACCAATTTTTGAGCTTGTAGGCGATGAAGCCCCTCTTATGCTTTTACTGCCTCCTCTCTCCTTATTTTTTTCTTCTTCTTTTTTCTTCTTCTCTTGTTCTTCCTCAACATAAAAAGGTACTTTCCTCTATCGCTTGACTAAGTTTTGGAGAGACAACAATTTATTATGAAGTTCCATTATGAGCACCATGTCAAGAATATTACCGTGCAAACTTCATCAAAGTCGATAGCTCCTTGAAAAAGGAGTTCATTTGAGTCTTCTTCATACTTCTAAGTAGGTTTTAGTGAAATTGATTTTAAATTAGCTTTAACAACCTTCTTAGGGTCATGATTTCTTTGAGCTGCGCACCTAAGATTTAGTTCATCCAGAGTTTTGGCTTATTTATGAGCATGCTAGGTGTTGGATAATGTGAATGGACTGGCACTAATGGGGAAACATGGCTAGGACTTCTTACTCATGTAAGATAGATTGCCTCCAATACCCTTTATGGTAGTTTGATTGGGAATTTCTCTAATAAAAATCCTATGTAGGACATAGGTTGGTAACTTATGCAGTGAATCCATGACCCCAAAGACTCATTATAGGTGAATAATTATAAGGCAAACCAGTCTCGTCATTGTGATAGGGTTGTTTTGGCTTCGTCCAACCACTGAGGGGTCGATTTATTAAAGATGAGCTGGTACAATGTAGCAAAGAAGTGATTACAAATGTCATAAAAATGGAGTTTGTAGTTCGATAACCGGAACTCCCTATAATAGACATGATTAGGCATTGAATCAAATTTCCAATTCCAATTCATAATCAAGAAAGTATGTATAAAACATACAACATATAGGAGATAAGTATTCATATAAAATTTGGGTATTTTGGGGTTAGGTACCTCTTTGAAAGGCTATAGGAATCCAAGCATGTTGGTTGAAAAGATATGCACAAAGTTGAAAATATTCCCTATTTTAGCTATGTAGTGAACCAAAGAAATCCATTCCAATTGCAAGTGTGTATCATTTTCTTTCCTATATAAGTGGCATACCATCGCTACCATAAGCCTACATAGTCGCCTGAAATACTACACAATATATATTTTGTTGTAATTATCCACTAATCCTCTGCCTTCTACCCTCCAATCTTTGATGAGCTTGACAAGATATGGATTTTTGTCCAAAAAGATTCCCATAAAATCCTCATTAAAATATACATCTGGGTCCTATAACTTAAACATCAACTAGAAATATTATGGTTGGAGGGAGGCAATGGAAGCTACCTCTTCATCAAGTGTTTCTTCTAATCTTGTATTTGCATGATCATATATCCACCTGATTACTTCATTAGAAGGAATTACAGAGGTTTGGGATGCAATGATGAATATGTGTCTTTTCCTTATATTATCATAAACATATGATTCATCATTATTTAGGGGATAATCAGAAATGGAGAAAATTCGGTTTATATCATCCCATGCAGGATCTCCTTAACAACCAGTCATGGATCTCGTATTAGAGAGATCCAATCCTTCGGATGGATCCAGTGGAGGAATTTCTTCCACCTCCTTTTGAGCATAAGCTTTAGGCATTGATATGCTTGACATCTTGTATTCAAAGAAGATCAAAATAAGATACCATAAAATGAAATTAGGATAGGGATCTATTACATATAGGAGAACAAAAATAACACTGAACCAAACTTGTTCAAATCTTCAAATGCATCCTTTTCTACATTGATGAGCATTAACATTACCATGATGTTTTCCATTTATGTCTAAATTCAAAGTTCACATGATCTCTTGATTGTGATTAATCACAAAGGTGGTGGAGATCTCCATTGGATTTTCTATGGGCTGTTTTGAGTTTATTACCAAAGGAAATTCCATACACATTAAAAGGCACATTATTCAACTGGTGATGCTTCTTGGAGAAAGCTATGATATAGTCATGGTGATGATAAAATGATAAGTTGCAAGTTCCTCCATGACTCAATCTCAATAAAAAAAACTGATATTGTTTTCTTCATCTAGATCCACACATTAAGTATGGTGCCATGATATGTGTAAGGCCACTGCTATTCATAGCCGTATGCTGACAGTCCATCCTAAGAAGGCTTATAATTAGGCTGAAGGTCTTCTATCTCTGAGGTCGGTTTGAAAAACCCTGTACCTATTTTCATTGTCCATTGGTCAAATAAAAATGTGACACATATGTTGGATTGGATTCGGAAGGGTACAAGTGAAAGGCAGTGGTTTGATCCACATTCATCAAAGCCCCATTACGTTATCGAATATTTGTGTAGGGATCCTGTACAAATCTATTGTTTAGTAGGGTGCAGGAATCAAGGAGTTAGTGGAAAACAAACTTCTCTCTTTGTACATGCTTAGAAAGGTGATGTACATGTTGCACAAATGTGTAGTGGGAGTGACGCAGGTTGAAATTTGACGGGTATTTTCCAGTTTTCGAGCACTTTTCCTGTCAAATACGGGGGGATTTTGAAGAAATGTATTGTGAGATGGGTAGATTTTTTTATAAACCATCAAAATGTCGTTGGAAATTTTGGTTGAAAACATCGTTGGAAATTTTGTTGAAAACGTCATTAGTAGTTAATTAACATGTAAGGACTCAGTAAGGTATTAGACAATAGATATAACATGTAGGGTTGTTTCCAGCTAAGGTCTAGGAGACAGGAGGCATTGCCAGGTTGCCAATTTCCTGGTCGGTGTTACCCTCACCCTATTAAGTAACTCTATTAATTTTTTAGTGAATGCCACTGTCGGTGATGAATGATGATGGATCAGACTCATGGCCCGAATCCACGATGGGCCAGCAATTAGCAAGTCCCCTAGCAATGTGCACTATGTATCCTCTTTTGCTTGTCGTGGAAGTTGGGAAGGGGAATTGCAGCGTGCAGGAATCCAAAGACCACCGGATTGGTTTGCTATAGAATCCAGACACCACTGAATTTAGGAACATGTTGTTTCTCCTATAATTTTATATCAAAACAAGCAACATTTATTCGAGTTTCCTTTAACAATTGTAGGTCACCTCAGTATCTGTTAGGGTTTTGGGAAGTTGTAGTTGAGTATCTACCAACAATCTATTCTGGTTGCAATAACTTAATTGAGCTGAACTTGAGTTATGTTGTTATTGGTAGCAGGGAGTTGGAGCAAATTGTCTGTACAATTGTCCAAAATTGCAGTGTATTTGGGTTTATTATCTTCCTTGCCCATTATTACGGATTATCAATACAAAATCCATTACTTAATCTTGTAAGACACAAGTAAAAGTGAGATACATATGTAATGACTTAGGGTTGCATCCACAGGTAGTTAAGTCCAGTCAACATATTTCATTTTGTTTGTCTTTTAACTCATGAATGTATGGATTTTACTCCAATTAATAACTAAATTGTAAATAAAAAGAGTCTTTCTTTAAGTTACTCTCAAGAATCATCCATTACCATCTATTGACGTCTTTGTTTTCATCTACATATAGATGGAGTTGTTGTAGGAAACTAATATTGCATAGTTCTATCTTCCTTAAATTTGTTAGGCTAAACAAAAGTAGAGAAAATGGGATTTTGAAAGTCGCCAAACGCCATGGTTACAAGGTTCGGCTGGACCTAGCTCAAGTTCAACTGGATCCGAAATTGTTCAGAGTGACCGAACCAGTCCAAACAAAATCTTTGAAATTTTCCTTAACAAAAACACACGAAAAAGAAAGAGGAAAGATTTCAATTGATAAACGGAATTAAAACCTACAATAAACCTACGTTAGAGCCCTTAGGATGAATTCCTTCACTTTGCAAGCTAAAAGAACTGTATAATATGAAATATCTCATTTTTAAGTGCTTCTTTTATGTGCTTATGTATTTTCCTGAGAATGTTTGAATTTGAGAGTAATATGTGTAATTTTATAGTTTCATATTTATGGACTTTTCATCTAACCATTAAAACTTTTTGAAATCTCAAACATTCCAACCCCTCATGATTTCAAACCAAGTAACTATGCCTTCCGCAAAGTTTTGAAGGGTTGAAATGTAATTGTAATATAAATGCTAAAATTATTATCAATTTTGAACAAGGATTGTGAGAGATTTTTTTATCTTGTATTGCCTTCCACAATTGCAAGTCACTTCAATCTCTTTAAGGATTTCAAGAAGTTGATCTCGAGTATTTGCTAACAATCTGTTATGCTTAATGGAGCTTCCCTTATGCTTTTATTGGTATAAGGGAAGATAGGAAGGAATTTTCATTTTAGAGTAAATATATCAACACATTTGTGCCATGATCAATTAAACAGAGTAATTGTGTTGTTTGTGTTTTTCAATGGTTAATGGGCATAGTCTCTTATTTTTGCAGTCTGATTCTATTTTTAACTGTTGCTACCACCCAAGGCAATGATTCTTTCCTTGTTGCAATGACTCCTAAGAGTTGACCACAAATTTATTGTCCCCAAAGAAGACACTAAGCATATCCCGTGACTCACTCATACTAACTTCAAGAATATAAAAGACCTCATGGATGTAACAAGTAAAATGTTTTTAGGAAATGATAAAGAAGCGCTCGAACAACTGTTAAGGCCATTAAAATATTAGTTAAAGGCTTTAAAGAACGATTAAGAGTGGATCCTGAAGGGAAGATATTTGGCGATTAAGAGGAGGAGATGGATCCTTTCAATTGGAAGTGGGAAGGGAGATTGTTACATCGCTGCAATTATAAAGGTTTGGTGGGGTTAAGAGGACGAGTTCAAAAGGGAGTTGCCCAAGGATTGGAGAAATTGATCCATATTTCAAAAAGAATTCTGGTACATCCTGAACGGATATCGAGATTGTTCCATTTCTATCAGTTATTATAAACAAAGTAACAATTGCAATAACTTCAACAAAGAGTGATTCAAGTAAATTCATGCTTTAATTGCGCGTGTAAATTCATTTAATGGTCAAAACATGTGCATTCCTCCTCTAAAATACAAATTACATTTTGAAGTGAAAAGTGGGTAAAAATGGTCATAGATTCTCATTACAAAATAGAATAACACTTTCATATTAGGGAATTTAAAATCAAATACTCTACTTCTATGTAGACTTCAAAATCAAATGAAATAGACTTACAATTTTTAAGTAAGTCTACCATGTATTATTTAGAAATTTTTTAGTCTTTAGAGCATGTTGAGGATAATGTACATTTTCAATATGAATATACAAAATAAAATATACTTACATTTTTAAACTAATTTTACCATGTAATATTTATAAAGCATTATAATGTATCAAGAGTGTTAAATTTTAATGTTTACTTTTTTTAAAGCTAAAAATACTACTTTATATTATAAAAAGTCATACATAATTACAATTTTCAAAATAGATTCCACCTTCACCTAGTTATCTCAGATAGACTAAAACATCCCAAGAAAACTAAAGACCCAAATGTCTTGAAAAAGAAGCTACCCTCAAAAGTCACAATTACAAAACATACAAAAAAAGTGACTTCATAACTCATATAAATACTCAATTTGTCTGAATGAGAAAAAAGATATATTACCAACTAGCATAGATAACAACTTCATTTGCACATCACATAAATTACCATACAGTGTGAAGTGTGAACATGTTGAAATTTAACATTTATTTTTGTTCCTCTAACTTTTCAATATAACTATACAAGAACATTATCTATTCATTTCGTTAGGTTTGGTTCATTTATCTATGTTCTTACAAACTAAGAGAACATTGTCTATAAATATTATTGTTTACAAATATTATTGTAAATATAAATTTACAATATTTATGACTTTAAGTATGATAATCATCTATATTCAAATATCAAGAAACATTGTAAACACACTTTTAAGTTGGTTTGTAGTTTAGTTAGATATTGTTTGTAGTTTAGTTAGATATTGTTTTTCAACAAAGGAATGTTTTTCTTAAATTGGTTTGTCCATTATACACTTATTATTATTAGGATGAGGTATTGCTCTTCAATTCAATTTATGTATATATTCAACTTCTTCTTTTTTTCCGTCTTTAATGCACCTTTTCTGACAATTGCTAGTTAATTATGATAAAATGATAAGTTGCAAGTTCCTCCATGACTCAATCTCAATTAAAAAAAAATTGATATCGTCGTCTTCGTCGACATCCACACATTAAGAATGGCGCCATGATATGTGTAAGGCCACTGCTATTCACAGCCCTATGCTGACAGGAGCCTGAGAAGGTTTATGGCACTGTTCAAGGGTGGGGAATGCTGGTCGTTTATGGCAGGCTTTCCCAGTAAATATACCACCGATTGTATCAGACTGGCCCTCTGGTAATGCTGATCCCCTCTGGCAGGATTTGTCAGTACGTGTAACTAAGACTAATTGTCCCACGCATCATGGGCCTACCCTAAGCATAAATAGGCGTTCCAGTTTTGAAAAAAAGACACTGTCGACTGCTAGTAATTGTTGCACGCATCAATATGGGCTCTTCTACTGTTGTCGACAGCCTTGGCGCATATCAAACAAATGTAAGTACAATATTTACAACGCTGAGGAAACATTTTAATGTCAATATACATTATAGGCATGGGTCACTATCTAAGTATATTTGCATTACTCTCATTTTTTTTCATTAATAGAAATATTGGTAATCTGAGTAAGCTAAACTCTCTAATCATTTGCGTCTAAAATCCTTTTTTCATTTATAGAAACATTAGTAATTTGAGTAAGCTAAACTCCAGATCATTTGTATCTAAAATTTGATCAGTTTTCTTGCTAAAATCTGGTGGAAATTGTTTAAATAGTAGTTTTCAGTGATTAGAATTACATAATCCAGGTACGATAGGGGTTATAGAGGGTCTTGAATCCATTTCTGCAATAAAAAATTGTAATTTCAACAATAAAAAACGCATTTTCAACAACAAATTATATTGCCAAATTCTGATAAACTTGCCGAAAAAAATGCAAATGATTTAAAGTTTAGCCAACTCCTTGCTCATTAGAACGATAACAGTGGGATTTTAGATTTTAATAACAGTGAAGCCCATCAACCATGGTCAATTGCATAGACGTTCAAACAAAGCCTCAAAAAGAAATTTCTTGCATATTGCGGTCGCTTGCACCACCATTTATACCATAGCAGTGGAAAGACTGGGTTGGAAAGTTTGTCCTCAGCGTCGTAAAATGGTGCCCAAGACGTGGCAGCAGGTTGAGATTATCATGCATTTATTAAGATCATGACACTACAGGAGCTCATTAATTAATCCCACTTTCAGGTGGCGAGCAGGTCATGTCACACTAAGGCGAGAGATACTCTATTGATTGCTATAAAGATCGTAATGTCCACGACCACGGATGATTTTAAGGAACCATACTTATTTAGAAGTGTATAAATNAAACGCCAACTATAAAATGATTGGCGATATTTTTCAAAAAATATTTTAATTTCCAAGGATTTTATATCGTTTATATAATAATTTGGCGATTTTTAGGGTGCAAAAATTTTACCCCATCAAAATTGGGCTAAACGGGGCTTCAAAAACTGCAAAATGGCAAATCTTTTTTGGGAGAAAAACATGGAAAAATAGCCCACTGGGATAAAATTCGCCCCTAAAATTATCTCTGTCCACAATGATATAGTGTTAATGGCAGATCAAGAGGGCACCGCCTCCGTTGCAAGATGCAACACACTCCATGCCTTAAACTCAAAACAAACCCTAATTCTCTACAACACAAAAGATAGATATGGTAGCTCGACGCCTTTAACAACTTTCTTAGGGTTACTTGCTCGGTTATGCTTATGTTTACACAAGATAGGTGTGTTGGCTTATGAAGATGCTTAAACGTCGATCTCCAAGTTCATGTTACCTTATGTTATGAGACTGGAAACACTCAGAAAGTACAATAAAATTTAGTCACCAAACCCTTAAAACCTAAATAGTACAATTTCAATCTTTTACTCTCTAACAAGACATTGTGCTCTGAAGAATACTAGTGCATTCTACAATGTGCTCCATGAGATTACAACTCAAAAATAAATGCAAGTGCCATACATATAGCAACAATTACTAAGTGATCTTAATCCTTAATGCAATATTATAAACTCAAATGATTTCTCAGAAATTTAATCCTTGGAATTCTTAATTGTAGATGTTAATTTCTAGTCCACAGATGTAATTTATACAATCCCTCTAATGATCTTAAAAGAAAATTAAATTATCTTGTAGATATTTGATAGTGGATTTATTATTGGTTTGAATTGCTATATGTTTAAAGTTTCAATTTGAGAGTTCAATTGTGCAAGCTATTCATAATTGTTGTTGCCAATAGAGTTTTCTCCAACAATTAAAACTGGAACAACTCGGTAACATGGAAAACAGATACATGCACCCCCTGCATGGATTCATGTGGAACAATTTTCAATTTTTATTTTTCCTCTGTATCTACGATCGTAATAAATTGTTGGAGTTAAAGAGAAAGTTGGAATTGGGAGAATTGATGTGCAACATGATAGGAATGGATGGTGATATGACATAATTTACTATCCCTTGATGGCTAATATAGGTAAAACTTGACAAGGTGTATAAAATTTGGGAAATCCAAGCTATCAATAAAACCCTAACTACAATTTATAGAAAGAACATAAGCCTTTGACTGGAAATCAAAGCTAATGGGAAATAATCCTTTGACTCGCAATCAAAGGCAATGGGAAATAAGCCTTAAGATTCCATTGCAACTAATCATGAATAAGGCCAAAGAAAGTCTGTATTCACATGGTTTTTTAATCCAAGTAGCTACTAGCAAACATATAAGCACACAATTACTTTTGTTATTCTTGTTTAGAGATTTTGAAATAAGACCATGTTAACACTTGAGTCCAATTCCAAGATAATTGGAAATAATATGTTGTCACCGTGTACTCTTTCCTTGCACCTAAGTTTGTGCTTGCTAACTACAAAGGGAATCCCTATATGACTTTAGGAATCACACCATGATGCAATAGACAAGCACTAACCCTCAAACCTATAGATCATTGCCCTAAATAAATTTGTACATAACATTAAAATAGTAAACAATTTAAGGATAAGAAAAATGTACAGAAAACAAAGTGATTGTTATCTATGAATAAAGGAATACAATTAATGCAATTCAATTCGATGAAAAATGCGCCAATAAAACAACAAATCCGGAATTTACGACAAGCTATAATATCACTATTTAAAGGTTGAAAACAGCATGGAAACCAGTGCAGAAAATCAATATGAAGTTGGGCATGCAACCCACTGCAACTGTAATGAAAAAAACACACATTACTAAATGCAAAAACAAACTGTCATCTCTTTGGAATCTTGGTGTACGTCATGGAAATACTCTTTTGTCTCAGGATACATCATATTATAAAAACTAATATGTTCATGTTCAATTAATCAAAACCGATGATATTTTTTAATTTTTTCTTTTGCATAGGGAGAAACTACCTATCATGGGTAGATTTATTTTTATATTTTTCTAGGTAGGTCTCTCTTTTGTCGACTGCAGTTTGAATAGCCTGCCTTATCCAGAATTTGCTCCCTGACTTTACCAACAAAAGCAACATTACGAGTTGCTAATTTTAAATCCATATATAAAGAGCTAGACTAGGAAAATATTACAAGAGTTCTAAAACTAGCCTGCTTTTTCCCAGTTTTTTATTTTAATAATAAGATAATCTCACGATGAGGGAGGATTTGGTTACATAGTTACCCACGATCTAGGTGAAAAATTAGCTTGTTATCAGTACTTTTATCCTCTTAGCAATGTGGCAGTAATCTGAGGATTCTGAAAAAATGGTTGCACCCTTCTTTTGGTAAATGGTAGCGATTTCGGTGGCATGATGTATTGATAGCATGTACATTTTCTTTGTGGAAATTTAGGGTAGGTTTTACTTACAACGTCCAAGTGTCAAAGACTAATCTTGTTGAAATTTACAATCTAGTCATACAATAATGAGATTTCCATCCATAAGGACCTTTCGTGTATTAGATTCTGCAGATGCTGACACATTACCTCAACTAATGGATGGGTGAGATTTGCTTGGCACATGAATGATCATGTTCATAATATCATGCATGGGATTCTGACAAAATTATGATGGCAAGGCATGATATTGTCCCTTTTCATGAGTTGGGCGATGAAATGGGTGATTAACCAATAATCTAGTGATAAAAGGATAAGCGTAAAGGTACATTGATAAACTGATAAATACATGGCTTGACCTCATCATGAACAAAAGTCTAAAACATGATATGAAACAATCTTATAATGTTGATACATTATTAGTGCAATTGTGTAATTTCATGAGATCTCCACGTCAGTGCACATTCATATTCATCTTATTTTATTCTAACATAAGGATCTTATTTATAGGGAGTTCATATCTCCACGAGATTTATTATCTTAAGTAATTCATATCTTATTCATAAAATAAGATTTTGTGGAGATATTATTTATAGGGATACTTGATATGGAATTCTAACTATATATAAATGTGAATTTAAAAGGAAAAATGGTGCACTGACAGGTGTTAAAACTCATCCCATTCTTCATTCATGAATGTTCAATCTGCAACATTGCATTTACGCATCCTTCCTGCTAAACAATTGCACACTGCCTTACGTATGAAGCTCCTCTATTAGCTAGTATCTTCTTGCCATTCTTCCTATAACATTTTTTCTCTTGCAACAACAAGTAGCAATGTCGGGCACATTGCCACCTCGTGTCTCTTATTTTATGTTGCTATATATGCTTTGTTTTGTTTTAATGACCATTACATTTCTATATTTTGATTCTAAGTTTTAATATCTTACGTTGTGATCTCCTTGTAAAGGTTGTCATTGGAACTATAGGTTTGTTTTCTTCTTTTCTTGGAACATGGATCTTTTCAAACTTATTTAGATAAGGTATATACATTGTAGTGTATTGTATTCTTTCTTTTCAATTAATAGTTTTTTTAAACATTATATCTTTATTTTTATTGTATACTATGGGTGAGTTTGAATCTAATGATATTGTTGGCATTGCTTCATCATCAATGTAGGTTTTTTTCTTAATTTACTTGAATAAGTTGTTTTACATCGATTTCGTTCATGATATGTACTGGTAGGTGATTTCATAGTTACTAATGCCATTTTCATAAATGATGGGTTTTATTGTTAACTCATATTGTCTTTCAATTGGTCAATTAATCATGTTTCTATGCTTATTAAGTATCTTTAATGTTTCATCATTGTTATCCTTTCTTCTTTATATTAGGGTTTCCCATCATTTTTCATAATGTTATATTAACTTATTAATTTTGTTACTAATTTATTTTGTGACTTCTTCATCTAATCCATAATTTATCAAGCATTGTTGGTTTCATATTCATCGTGGTGAACAAATGTGTGCATTTTCCCATTATTATTCATTTCAGTGGTGTCTTCTTGGTCAGGNATATATATATATATATATATATATATAATTGAGGGGGGCTTTCTTTCAAAAGAAAAGAATTAAGAACGTTATTTATAAACCAACTTGGATTTTGGATATAAATGCCAAAAAATTAAAGTTGAAAAGCCTTATTAAAAAGTTATGTAGGAAAATAAAAATTGTATTGATTATGCATGGGCTTAAAACGTGGGGTATATGTATGGAATATTTTTATTGAATTTGAAGTGGAAGTTGTGCAACAACAATAAGGAAAATGGAAGATAAAATATGGTGGTTCATATTGTAGTTGGTGGTAGCAAACTACAACAAATTTGTAGGGATAGTTGAAAATGGATTGTATGACACAATGTCTGATGGAAGCCAAATAGTAGCATATGGAAGAGTTGTACAATATTATTTTTTTGTAGTGATGTTGTATAGATAATATTGCTTGAAAGACATGTACAATTTAACTACTCAAACATGGATTTAACCCACAAAATTGGCCAAGAGTTGGCTTTGATACCAAAGGTAGTAAACAAATTTATATTTATTACAAACATACATCAATCAATCTCTCTCTCTCTCTCTCTCTCTCTCTCTCTCTCTCTATATATATATATATATATATATATATATATAGAGAGAGAGAGAGAGAGAGAGAGTAATTTTTTATTGATAATAATTGATAAGATTTATGATATTGATGGGTCTCATGATAGTATACTTATATGCATTCACTAGTCA
The DNA here is from genome assembly GCA_001517045.1 of Pseudotsuga menziesii. Lineage (NCBI taxonomy): Eukaryota > Viridiplantae > Streptophyta > Pinopsida > Pinales > Pinaceae > Pseudotsuga > Pseudotsuga menziesii. The sequence goes on along the minus strand of LPNX010964449.1, from coordinate 931,273 downwards.
TGAGGTGAATAGGTATGTGCCATTTGACCTTTCACTAACTTAAGTATTATTATTTTTGTTGTTGTTGTTGTTATATTTATGAACTTTTCCTACTTAACTCCAACATCATCCTTAACCTAAGTATATGATCCTTGAGTAGCTAGGCTATATATTTTCTAGTCATTAAAGAATACAATTGTTATCTTATGTATAAAATCCCAAAATGATTTTAGTGTTGTTATCACTCATATTTTCCTCTAGTTGTAGGAGGAAACTCTTGAGGTAACCTTTTCAAACCTACTTTAGGTTGGAGTCTGACCTTTCCAACCAAAGAGGGCTCTATCAATATTTTGATTACTAATGATATTTCAAATAAGGATTAAGATGAAATAGAGGCCATATTTGTAGATAATGATAGTATTTTTAAAGGAATTGTGGTTGATATGTTCATATAAGGACCATTGGGAATGGAGTCAGAAAATGGAGATTTTATTTCAATCATTGGAAACAAGCATAAAGTTTATCACAGAGGCAAGGTAGGTATGATTTCACAAACAATCTTAATATTTGCAGGGTGGTAGCAGAATGAAGGAAATAGTCCATTAATGTTAAACACCAAATAAATATGAATTCAACACTGATATTTGAGGGAAAAGGTATTCAATATCCAAGTACAATGAACCAGAGCATAAACCACAAATTTTGATTCATATACTTTCACTTAAATATGAAGAAGATAACAAAATGGAATGTAAACAAATAAAGACACATTCACATAAGGAAAATTACAGTCTGTAAATTGACAACACATGAATCTATATCACTTATTTAAAACTTGTTCTCCAAAATATTTATTAATCTCTGGAAAATATTTTTTTCATTCATAGTGGTCCTCTCTTCTCGGGTATCAACCTTTTAAAATTATTCCTTCTCCCAGTATCTAAACAAATCAAAAAAAAATCTTCAAGATTCGAGCTCCCTTGCTCTTTTCCCAAAATAGTTACAAAACCATGATACATGTGTAGACTAATATCTAACGTTAAATAAATAGTTACATCAAAATAGGAGTTTTGAGACCTCCTTCATAATCAAAACAGAAACAATTACAAAATATTATGAAACATTAATACCCAATCCATAAAAATTAGGGTTCCATTCCAAACTTTAAAACTTTATACTTTTTAGCAAGAAAAATCTTATTCTGCAAGGGAAACCCTCATCTCCATGTGTGTAGTATCTTTTACCATGTTCCACTCCATTTAAGAGAAAAAATTGGTGATATGAGCAATCTCAGACCAAACTATGCATCTTCAGAACTTTTCTAGTTCTATACTCTATTTTTGTACTACGAGTGCTACAAAAGTTACTAAAATAGTGCAGAATTTTAAATAACACCCCAACTTAAACTTTTATCAAAATTTATACTTGTTGAAGGTCTACTAAGGTTCTTTGAGACATATGATAAACCACCATATTAACCGATACCTTGTTTTTATCTCCAAAAAGAAATTACATTAAACCTTAGTTACATCCAAAACTAGAGCTTATGAGTAGGAGTTGTCTCTGTATGAGAATTAGCAGGACGATCTATTTATGTTTCTATCTTTCCTCAATTACTAAATCCACAACAAAAGAGAACATAATATAAACTTAATACAACCATCAACATAAAATAATATGCATGCTTCCTTTCAGTGCCCATGAGCAACAAAATGAGAATAAGACTTTACTCCATATAATGATTCCATACCCCTTTGACATTGATTTATCCACAAAATAGCCAAAATTTGATTTACAGGCTTATTTGGAGCAAAATCGGGAGCTTTTGTAGTGTTCCTAATACGATTCTAGCCATTGGTGCTGGAAAATTGTGATTTTCGGAACTTCTGTAGCATTTTTCTTATTTTTGTAATGTTGTCACTGCAAAAGTTATAAAAACTATGTTTTTCCTAGACAATCTCATTCAATCATTTATAAACCTTCCCTCAATATCCAAGACTTAATTTTAAGCATGTTTATGACTCATATTATCAATTTCAATAGCTTCCTTAGCAAGAAACCTTAAATTCCCTGCAATAATCTCTTCTCTAAGCACACGTACCTCTTTTTTCAAAGTTATGTTTTATGCCTGAAGAGAAATGTTTTTTATATATACTTTGAACTTGTTGATGTAAGGAAAATATTCTTCTTAACATTCCTCTAGCATCCATCAGGGATTTTTCTTATAAATCCAAGCTTCCAAACACTTCTATCCTATGTTTTTTGTCTTCCTCCTTTAACTGAACAATCATCAACGGTGCTTCCTTCAACTGTATTTTCAATTTCTTCATTTCTAAATCTTCACTCTATGATTGTTCATATGGTTGGAACTTAGGAAGATGTGTCCTCTTCTATTGAATATGGATTTCAGGAGGGATATATGATGCTTCTTTTTCCACATGAGATGAAGTTTTGGTAGTTGACCTAGTCCTAGGTCTCTTAGCTTCCATTTTTTCTTCTAAGAATTCCATCTTTCTTCCTTTCATCTTCTTTTTACTTTTTGGATTTCTTGACTTTCTTCAATATCTATAATAACCTGAGGACTATGCCCCATGAGAATATTACCCTTTCTTTACTCCTTACTCTTCTCTTTTTCTCTATCACGCTCCTCACTTGAAATCCTAGGGGTCGTCTTTTCCTTTGAACTTGGAGTGTTTTTCTTTGTTGAAGAAGTACTAATTGTTTCAGGATAATAACGAGCCAAAAAGAGGAACATATTCCAATCAATGTTCAAATTTTTGAGCTCTTTAAGCACTAATAGTTTGATTAAACCAAAGTGAAAAAGATAGTGTTCTACTTTCTCAGGTTTTGACTACACTTAGTCTGCCATCTTTCCCAAGATTTTGTACAATTAAGAAGGAATATCTAAAAAATTATTCCCAATTAAATTAATTAGTAGTTTGAAATGAAACTGTTAAACTATATCAAATATTCCCTCACAAGTGAAGTATTTTCTAATAGAAAACAACAGTTTTCCATATTGTTCAAACAACCAAGTTTTGGGTATACCATGTATTAAATCAACTCCCTTATGGTCTTCTATCAGAAATTCATCACAATTTTCCAACTAAAACTTCATAACCCTGAAATATTGCTCTCCATGGTGAGGAATCTCGGTTGTAATAGTGATAGAGTCAATTGAGACATCGAACTCCAAAGGGCCTACCTTCGTATTTCTTCCATTGAAATTGAGCACAAAATATTTGGCTATTTGTTTATGGTACCCTTGTAATTTCTCACAAAATCAGAGACAACCAACACACTGGAAGAATATTTTATATTAGGGTTTGATTTCAATAAGTCTACGTTCTCAAAATGAACCATAGCTCCTCCTTTCCTTCACTTTTCTGTGTTGGATCGGGTTCCATGATATGTTATGTGCCACACACTTGTTAATTGAGACACCTATAATAGTAGGAAAGACTCTCTAGGATATGGATGTCATGAATGCACAACAGGATTTGAACCCAAAATCCGACAACAGAATCTGATGACATCTGACGTAACGTAAGGATGTGTTGGATTGCAATGACGAAAATTATTGTACCTTCCAAAATATTTTATCGTCGTCGAATTTATGATGGGTACAATGTAGGTTTTTCGATGGCACATTGACGTCGGTTATGCGACGGGGTCATGTCGAATTTGCAACGGCAGTGGTGTCGAATATCCAACAAGAATGTGTCAGATATTTCAATGGTAATTATGTTCACGAAGTCGGATATTCAGCGAGTGTGTGTTTATAAATGTAAACATTTTTAAACATTCTGACATGTTTGCTATAGAAGCGATGAACAGTTTCAGGAATTGTTTTATTCTTCAACGAGTGGTTGCGGAAAAAAAAAATTCTTTGACAGATAGTTTGCAGGAATTTTTTTATTCTTCGAAAAACCTTCGTTTGAGAAAATTGTGATGCATGGAACTTGATTTTTTAATATTTTTGATATTATTCATTCATGAAATTTGTGAAAAAATGTCAAATATAAATATTCCTGATCCAAACTAAAACAATCGACAATTGCTTGCTAGACTATGGGATGCAGCAAACTGAAGGGGTGATGGAAAATGTTATTGTCCATGTACTCAATGAAGGGGATTTAAGAGGAAAATAATATTGATCTCAATAACCACAAAACATTGTAGGGAACATGGACACGCTGAGGGGGGGAATGAATATCTTCCATTTGTAGGTTTAGCATTATAAATTGTTTTATATTCTTTTCTTTGGTAAATGTATGTAGTATTTTAATATTTCCTATATTAATGTATGTCTATTGATGTTTCCATGTATTTATAAAGGAAATACACCCGACAGCATATCGTCCAGAGGTAGTGCTTTCAGAACAAGTTCCCAATAAGGATCATGGAGCGTTTATGTTTAATGGAGAACAAGTGAATGATAATATTGAACAAGATGATCATGCTAATAACTTAGTTGAAGATGATGGTACAAATACATTGATCCATGATTCATTTAATGTTCGAATGGATGATGACGATGACAATGATAATGAAAATGATGATGACTTTGATGATGTTCACAATATACCTCTTCTCGATAAAGCACATGAACCCATTTATGAAGGCTCCAAAACAAATCTTCTCTCTGTTGTATTGTTGATAATGAACTTGAAGGTTATGAATGGTCTTTCAAACATATCAATCACATGGATGCTAAGGTATGTAAAATAATCCATCACATATATAGGATCGTCATAAAGTTTATCATTATTCCTCTAATAATTGTATTGTTAACTCATTATTAATCATTGTACGGATGAAGTGTGTTTCGTTAATATTATTTATTTATTACATTAACTATATATATATGTAGCTTGATAGCTGAATTTTTTTTACCACCATCAAATATCTTACCTCACACATATTGATATTTGTCTACCATCATGAAAGAGATTGGAATTCATTATGAAGCAATTCATGCAAGCCCCGATGACCATGTTATATATTATAATCAGCATGAATTTGCAACAAAATGTCTGGAATGTCATATAAGTAGATATCGAACTGATCAAGTAACAAAAAAGGTACCTCATAAGGTTCTTCATTATATTCCTATCATTCCATGTTTGCAAAGAATGTTCAAGTGAAAAAACATAGCGCAATTTATGGATTACCATGCCAGGAACAGAAGTCAAGATGATGTTATTCGAATGCCTGCAGATGGTTCTGATTTTAGAGATATGGAGGAAAAATGGCCTCACTTTAAAGAAGAACCATGTAATCTTAGGATTTCTTTGGCAACAGATGGTGTTAATCCATTTGCACAGATGAAATCCATTTACATTGTGTGGACTATTTTTGCTATCAACAACAACATTCCTCCATGGTTGTCAATAAGAGGGAGCACATAATGTTGTCAATGATTATTCCACGTACTTTGTGTCTAAAACTGTTTTATTTCTAATGTAGTTGTGGCATCTCATTTGTCATAGTATGTTTCTCTAATGAAAACGATAATGATCAACATGATGAAGATGATGATGATGGAGACGATGATGGAGACGATGATGATGGTGATGATGGTGATGATGGTGATGATGTTAATGATGATGATGATGAGGGTCATGATGATGATTACTATGATGATGAAAGACTAGTGGGTGTTATAACGTCTTAATTACTCCACCTAATATTTAATTAACGACCGAGGTTTGTAATCTTAGAGTTGACACAAAGTATATGTGAAGGTAGAGGGGTTAATCCTACATTGTCATGGAAATATTTTAACAAAGAAAAGATCAAATGATCTTTCAAAATGAAAAACTGGGTCAAACTCCTAAGAATTCAACTATTAAGGTAATCAAAGTAGAATGGAACACTTAGACTAGAGCAATATCAATCTAGACTACTATATTCTATAAACAATTACTGAAAGATAAAAATGAGAATGCATAAAAAAAAATTTGAAAGATTTTATGTCACTTACGGGGGCGACTATTACCCAAATCCACTTGGCAGCCTCCCAAACATGTTTGAAGACAATGATGTTGAACATACTAGATGGGAGGTTAATTGACTTAAAAACTATAAATGATACTAATAGTGCAATGGTAATTATACGAACTAAAACAAACACATGAGACAAAGAATAAGGAAATCGACGATTACAGTAATTTAATTGCATTAAAAAATTGGAAATAAACACGATGATGATCATGATGATGAACACGATGATGATCAACATGATGATGATGATGATGATGGTGGTGATGATGGTGATCATCATCATTTCCATCATCATCATCATCATCATCACCGTCATCATCTAACAATCCGTAGTCACAAGACGATGATGATGAAGGAAACGACGACGATGATGGTGGTGGTGGTGGTGGTGGTTATCTACATCATGATGCTAATGAAAATGATGATGAGGATGAGGATGAGGATCACGATGATGAAGACGATGATGATCAACATGATGAATATGGGGGTGATGATGGTTATGATGATGATTATGATGATGATGATGATCATCATCATCATCATCATCATCATCATCATCATTTCCATCATCATCATCATCATCATCATCATCACCTTCATCATCGCCATCGTCATCATCACGATGATGATGATGAGGGTCATGATGATGAAGATGATGGTGAGGATGAATATGATGACCATCTTCACCATCACCATCACCATCCACCATCTTCACCATCAACATCCACCATCGCCATCCATCATCTTCACCATCACCATCCACATCACCATCATCACCACCATGACCACCATCAATATCATGATCACCATCATGGTCACCATGACCATCATCACCATCATCATCATCACCACCATGACCATCTTCAGCATACACATCACCATCATCACCACCATGACCACCATCATCATCACCATCGCCATCACCGTCATCATCATCACCATGCCCATGACCCTCAACATCATCATCATCACCATGACCCTCATCATCATCATCATTGTCATCATCATCATCATCATGTTGATCGTCATCGTATTCATCGTCATGATCATCACCATCATGATCATCATCATCATCATCACCATCATCATGTTCAACATGGTGGTGATGATATCATCATCACCATCAGCTTCATCATGTTGATCACCATCATCTTCATCATCATGATAATTAGATGTAGCATCGATCTTCGCCATGAACAAAAATCCAATCATGGGACTTCATCAATAAGACAATTCAAAAATGAATATCAAGAATGTTAAAATATACAACCATCTTACCTTATTAAATGGATAAGCTTAGGAAATATCTTTTTATTGGACATTAAATGGATAAACCTTTTGTGATAATTGGGTCACAGTGCTCCAATGTGACAAGCACATTGATTCTTTGAAAACAAGAATGTATTGGTGCTCCAATGTGACAAACACATAGATTTTAAATTGCAATGATGTTGACGATGATGGCGATGATGATGATGATGGTAAGGCGATGATGACTGTAATGTTGTTGATGATGATGATGATGACCATGATGATGATGATGTGAATGATGATGATGGTGATGGCAATGATGATGATGGTGATGGCAATGATGATGATGGCAATGATAATGATGACGATTCTATTGAAGATGGCACCGATGATGATGACGATGATGATGATGATGATGATGAGGGTCATGATGATGGAAATGATGATTATGATCATCATCGTAATCATCATCATGAGGATCATGATGATGAAGACGATGATGCTCAACATGATGAAGACAATGATGATGAAGATGACGACAATGATGATGATGATGATGAAGATGATGATAATCATTTTATATTATATCAAAATGGTCATTTCCATCATCATCATCATCACCATCATCATCATCGTCATTTTCATCGTCATCGTCATCATCCACATCATCAACATCATCGTTTTATATTATATCATCATTGTGCTTCATCGTTTTATATTATATCAACATGGTCATCACCATCATCATCATCGTCATCATCATCATCAACATCAACATCATTCACATCATCAACATCATCATCAACATCATTGTCGTCTTCATCATCATCCTCATCATCATCATCATCATCACCATCATCATCATCCTCATCCTCGTCATCATCATCATCATCATCAACATCATCAAAATCATCGTCAACATCATCGGTGTCATCATCATCATTGTCGTCGTCATCACCATCAGCATCATCAACGTCGTCATCATCACTGTCATCATCATCATCATCGCCATCGTCATCATCATCATCATTTCATATGATATCAACATGGCCATCGCCATCTTCATCATCATCGTTATCGTCGTCATCGTTCTTGTTGTAACATCATCATTTATGTTAACAATTTGGTATCATCGTCATCACCATCATCATCATCATCATTTCATTGTAGGGATTAGGTGAGATTGTAGAGACTAGGTGAGATCTCCATCATCATCATCATATTTTAATAAAAAATACTATACCTGATCCGGATTTATGCAGGAATGAAATGTAAGAAGCAAATAACAGCGTATGCACAATAATATTGCAGAGGACACAGTGATACAGTAAACACACACTTCTATTAATTAATGAAATAGAGAAACTGTAAAACTGTTGAACATTACATAGCTAGAATGGTGGTAGCATATCCCTGAGAAGAGATGTGGCGGCTATGCTCATCCGTGACCAAGATGAATACAAAATGAGGCCAAAGGGGCCTATTTATAATAAGAATGAGGTGAGAACCCCAAAAGTCCCAAAACGTAACCCTAGAAGATGAACCGTCATACAGTTTGCGGCCCCACGGTGGTAAGTTGAACAGTCAACTTCCTGGGGTCATAACTTTTGCATACGATCTCCGATTTGGACGTTCGATAGCTCGTTGGAAAGGTCTATCTAAGATTTATAAATTTTGGTTGGACAAATGCATGCCAAAGGCAACCATTTAGCCCCGAATATCCAAAAAACGTCATTTAAGGCCTCAAAACGGCCCCGGAAGTTTAGGACTCGAAAAACTGCCGAAAAATAACTAGGAAACTGCCACAATGGACAATTGTTTCGAGCCAGTGGAACAGGTGGGTGGCCACCGATCTCCATCTGGATCAATCCCCCCTCCTTAGGAAGCAATGGTCTCCATTGCGTCGAATCCCGTATCATATCTCGAACTGTGTGTTGAGTTGATCTCCTGGTGCGACATTTGTTGAAGTGAAGAGGCTTCTTTTCTTTGGCATCCCGAGAGGGCTGTAATTGTTGTCTGGATGATTTTTTTCTGGATGAGCACCTTGAATGTGTGGCCTTGCATCGTAGAGGTACTTGGATAGATGAGGAAACAATGGCTCTGTCTTCTTCTTGTGTCTGATGAGTAGAGACACCCTGTGCAGAGGGTGTGGAGGTCTCTGTGATCTTATGTTCTCCTTCATACGCAGTTGTGAAGAGGAATAATTTTCTGATGTGGGAGTTTATCTTCCTACCTTGCAAGACTTTGTTAGGTGCAACTGTCTCTGGGATCCGGTAGAGTTGTCCTCCCAAAGTGACAATGACACTGCGAGGCCGTGAATCATATACAACATGACGCTTCCACATATATGGTTGTCCTAAAAGCACATCACATACTTCAAGTGGGGCTACATCACATAGTACCTCGTCTTGGAAAGGCTTGATGCCATATGGTAGGAGGCATTGTTGAGTAATGCGGATACCTCGTCCTTGGCTTAGCCAACCGAGGCTGTAAGGTTACGGGTGTGGTGTTGTCGGAAGCTCCAATCTCTTGACGACTTCTGCTGAGATCAGGTTCTTTTGGATGCCGTTGTCAACAACAAAATGTAGAGGCATCCCCTTCACCCACATCTGTGAGTGGAATAGGCACTCCTCTGCTTCTGACTCTTTAGGATCCTCGAGTTTAATCTGTGCGGTAGCAACAGTGGCAGTGGGGTTTGCATCAATTATCTACCTCCCATTGTCTGCGGCTATGGCATTGGGTTCAGAATCAGAATCATGATCTGATTCTAAAGATTTGATCTCGACCACTAATGACGAGCGACATTCATCAGTGTTGTGCCAAGGGCTTTTATGAAATTGGCACCACTTACCAGTGTCCTTCTTTGTCTTTCGATCTCCCTTCTTTGCTTATGGCGGGGACTGGTTGCCATTTTCTTTTGCTGTGTTCTGCGGGCCAGGGTTTCCCTTGCCTTGCTTCTGCGGTGGATTCGCAGGTCCAGAGTCTCGCTTGTTCTTTTGTCGAAATTTCTCCTCGATTTTGACAGCATACCGATAGGCGGATCCAAGTGAAGAGATGTCGAGGAAGTCCATCTCAGTTCGGATGTACCAATCTAGACCACTATGATATTTCAGGATTAGGTGCCGCTCGGAGTCTTTGATACCCATATTTTTCCGCAGGGTATGAAATTTGTTGGTGTACTCCGACACCGTCTGGTCCCGTTCTTGACGTAGAATGGTCCATTTTGTGTACTGGTCATCATAGTTTGCCACAGGGTAATATTGTTCCTTGACGACATCTATGAAAGAGGCCCAAGTGGGAATTGTTTCAAACATTTCAGACTCGTCTGATAAGTTTTGCTCACAATAAGTACCCCACCAATTTTGGACATGGGGGACTCCCTTAAGGAGCGCAAAGGTGATCTTTTCTCTGTCGAAAAAATTGTGGACAGAGAAATACCCTTCTAGAACATTCAACCAATTATCTAGGGCATCTGCATCAATATTGCCTTCAAATAAAGGAATATCAAAGTTAACTTGTACCTTGAAGGGAGATGCATCCCTGAACCAGCTGCTTGTTGAAGATGCACCTGTCGTTCCCAGTATTCGCCGAAGGATTTGGGCAAAACTATCCATCATCTAGTTCCTCTGTCGCTCGAGGGCTTCCTCGAGCAGCGACTTGATAGGATCTCCTGCTCCATTGTCTCTCTTTTCTTCTGCCATGGGAGGGAGGTTGTTTGGGACAGCGAGAATGATCAAGTGAAACTAGTTCGAGACCAAATTCTCTGTACTCGGACCTCATCGGGGACATGCGCCGAGAAACAATCAAAGAGCAGATTGCTCTAATACCACTGATCCAGATTTATGCAGGAACAAAATGTAAGAAGAAAATAACAGCGTATGCACAATAATATTGCAGAGGACACAGTGATACAGTAAACACACACTTCTATTAATTAATGAAATAGAGAAACTGTAAAACTGCTGAACATTACATAGCTAGAATGGTGGTAGCATATCCCTGAGAAGAGATGTGGCGGCTACGCTCATCCGTGACCAAGATGAATATAAAATGAGGCCAAAGGGGCCTATTTATAATAAGAATGAGGTGAGAACCCCAAAAGTCCCAAAACATAACCCTAGAAGATGAACCGTCATAAAGTTTGCGGCCCCACGGTGGTATGTTGAACAGTCAACTTCCCAGGGTCATAACTTTTGCATACGATCTCCGATTTGGGCATTCGATAGCTCGTTGGAAAGGTATATCTAATATTTATAACTTTTGGTCAATTAAATATATTTTGACAGCAACCATTTGGCCCCGAATCTCCAAAAATCGTCGTTTAAGGCCTCAAAACGGCCCCGGAAGTTTAGGACTCGAAAAACTGCCGAAAAATAACTAGGAAACTGCCACAATGGACAATTGTTTCGAGCCAATGGAATAGGTGGGTGGCCACCGATCTCCATCTGGATCAATACCTAAGTTAAAAATACATACAATAAAAATATATATATACCTAAGTTAAAAATACTATACCTCTTAAAAAATACTATTATGGCAATACTATTTACCTAAGTTAAAATACTATTTGCATCTCTGGTGTATCATTTCGTGGCTTTGGTGTATCACTTTTATGCAATTTGAACTAGCTCTCGGTTCACATTTGGATTTGGATTTGGATTTGGAGGTCAAGGTTCACATTTGGAGCTCACGGTTCAGAATTGGAGCTCACGGTTTCGATTTAGAGCTAAAGGTTGACATTTTGAGCTCACGGTTTGCATTTGGAGCTCAAGGTTCACAGTTTTGATTTGGAGCTAAAGGTTGACATTTCGAGCTCACGGTTCGCATTTGGAGCTCAAGGCTCACATTTGGAGCTCACGGTTTTGATTTGGAGCTCATGGCTTAACGGGTAAGCATAACCTCATTTTTTGGGGCATGCTGTGATAGGGGTTTTTAGGCATGTTGTGATTTGTTGGGCATGCTATGATAGGGGTTTTGGGCATGCTGTGATTTTTTGGGCATGCTGTGATAGGGGTTTTGGGCATGCTCCTCCAAAATATGCATGGAAGCGCCCAAGAAGTTTGAATAATCCAATCCTGCAGAAGTTAATTGACAAAACTAGGATTTCTATTGCATGTGCAGTTTCATTTTATGAATAAAAGATAGATTCATCATTTCCATGTGTGAAGTAATGCATATTTAGGTATTATACTTTAAAGGTGAATATTAGTTATCTGTGTGGTGAACAAATTATGTGCGTGAATCCTGATAAAAATAGATAGTTTGATCTCTGTGAATGTATTTCGATCCATACTCAATCCATATGTAAAAGAAAATTCATTCCGGTGTGTGATTGTGTAAATTCCATGTTTAGCATATCCTAGGTCAATCCATGTATGAGTTCAGTGATGTATTCAACAAAATATCTATGAGGTATTCAACAAGATTCTATTATTTCCATGATTGCCTTGTGTTTTCTTCTTTTCATTGTCACCAAATCTCTCCCTTAACACCTTAAAATGGTAGTAAAACTTATTATAAAACCCTCCCACTATATAATATATCTTTTAACCCCTCACTGGATAGGGAGTCAAATTCCAAATTCTTCGCACAGCTTGAATACATGAATCATTCTTCAAGTAGGATGTGTTCAACATGAACCATGTACTATGTAGCTTAGGTATTTGAAAACTACAAGAGAACCTATAATTGGTTGGTGATGATATAAGGGGAAGTCTCTCAACACCTAAATTAGTCTTCTACTTTTATGCTCAAATAAAAACAATATGTGTTTGCATGTAATATCTATTTCTATCTGTTCAGACTTATATTTTGATCAACGAGATTGTTAGGTATAACTCCCGATTCATTCATTACATAGCCAAAAGCATTTATTTATACATTTCATAGGACGGTTGTGTTTCACTTTCCGCCTAGCCTTTTCGGAATCCTAATTATTCAGTTTTCTTTATTTAATTACAATAATCCCTAACGGATTATATTCTAACAATCCCCCTCTTAATCCGAAGGGGTGTTCGTAAGTCCGAGCATGTTTCTGAATCTTTCAAACTTTTCTTGTCCAAGCGCTTTGGTGAAGATGTCTGCAATTTGATCATTTGTGGAACAATGTTGAAGATGGACTGTCTTGGCCTCTACATGATGTCGAATCAAATGATACTTTGTGTTGATGTGTTTGGTTCGATCATGGAATCTAGGATTCTTAGCCAGCTTGATTGCAGAAGTATTGTCGATCAATAATGGTGTGGAGTCCTCTTGTTTTTCTTGCAAATCTTCAAGTATCTTTATGAGCCATACTATTTCTTTCGTTGCTTCAGCTGCAGCCACATATTCTGCTTCTGTTGTTGAATATGCCGGAACTGACTGTTTGCGTGATCTCCATGAGACAGTTGCTGATCTAAGACTCATAGTGTATCCAGAAGTTGATACTCATGTCTCCTTATTGCCATCAAATCTGAGTCTGAGTACCCAATAAGTTTGAAGTCATCCACTTTAGAGTACTTGAGTCCAACGTCTTGAGTCCCCTTCAAGTATCTTAGAACTCTTTTTGCAGCTGACCAGTGTCCTTCACAAGGTTTATGCATGAACCTTGAAAGTATGCCAACAACATAAGAAATATCTGGTCTAGTTGTTGTAAGATAGATAAGGCTTCCTACAAGTTGTCGATACTTGGTCGCATCCTCAAATTCTTTTCCTTCGCTTGATGTGAGCTTCATTTTCTGTTCCATTGGAGTAGATATAGTGTTGCATTCTGTCATGCAAAATTTGTGTAGTGGTTCTCCAACATATTTTTTCTGAGATAGGAAAATATACTTAGGATGTTGAGTGACTTGAATTCCTAAGTAGTAGTGGAGATGTCCCATATCTTTCATTTCAAAGATCTTTTTCAAATCTTTCTTTATGGATGCTATATATCTCTCATTGTTCGTCCTCAAAAGATCATCTACGTACACCACAAGATACACAACAGATCTTCCAACTTTCTTTATAAACAGTGTTGCATCATCATGATCAAAATGTTCGAAATTTAACTTCAAAAGATGCTCGGTTAATTTTTCATACCATGCGCGAGGCGCTTGTTTTAGGCCATACAAGGATTTGACAAGCTTGCATACCTTTTGTTTGTTTCCTTTCACAACAAAGCCTTCTGGCTAAGACATGAAGACATTCTCTTTCAAGTCTCCATTCAAGAAAGCAGTCTTCACATCCATCTGATGAACTTTCCACCCATTCTGAGTAGCTAAAGAGAGTAAGGTACGGATGGTATCCCATTTTGTTATAGGAGAAAACATTTCTTCATAGTCAATTCCTTCCTTCTGTGCATAGCCTTTTGCTACAAGCCTCGCTTTGTGCTTGTCAAGTGAGCCATCTGATCTGTATTTGTTCTTGTACACCCACTTGCAGCCAATTGGTTTGGTTCCAACTGGAGGGTCAACCAGCTTCCAAGTTCCATTCTTTATGAGTGCATCATACTCATTCTGCATACCTTC
>LPNX010964449.1:733567-916217 GCA_001517045.1 Pseudotsuga menziesii | reverse complement strand
CAAAACATTAGTTTTACATTCTTGAAAAACATCATTGAGCGAACCATATTCATTATGGTTCTATTCATTCTCTCTGCTACACCGTTTTGTTGAGGATTGGTCTGATGTGCAATTCCATGTTGGTGAAGATCATTTTCAAAAGCATTTGCAGTGTATTCTTTCCCATTATCAGTACGAAGTGTACCAATTTTTTATTGTGCTTGTTTTTCAATCAATGCATGAAAGTCTTTGAATGTTTGAAATGCTTCTGACTTTGTCTTTAAACAGTAAATCCAGCACATTCTTGAGTAGTCATCAACAAATGTCATAAAATACTTATTCCCATTTGCTGAAGGAGTTGGCATTGGGCCACATAAATCAGAATGCACTTATTCTAATTTCCTACTTGCTCTGAAATTAGATTCATGGAATGGAAGCTTACTATGTTTCCCTAATATACATGCATCACGTTTATTCTTCTCTTTGGGAATGGTGGGCAAACCAAATACACCATTCTTTCTCAACAAACTAAGACTGTTATAATTTAGATGACCAAATCTTGCATGCCACAATGAAATAGATGACATATTACCTTCTCCATGCTGAGAGAGGTAGGCATAGTTCTGAAATCTTGCGGATGAACCCTTGAGCTTCAGCAGCTTTCCATCTTCATATCCAGTCATGATGACTTGGTTGTCAGAGGACTTTCTTATTTCAACGATTCCATCAAACATGTGGATGGAATGGCCTTGCTGTCGAATTTCCACCATGGATAGAAGGCTTCTCTGCAACTCTAGAAGATAGAGAACATTCTTCAACAAGAAATCAGGGAATCCAGGCATCTTCAGTCGAATGGTGCCCATTCCCTTTGGTTTAATACTTGACTTATCTGAAAAGTAAACTATGCTATCTATTGTTTCATTCAATTCTTCAAAACAGTCTTTTCTAAATGTCATGTGTGATGTTGCACCAGTATCAAGCAGCCAACAATATTTGTAACATGAAAGAGAAGTCATTTCATTAATTCCAAGATTACAATGTGCAACAATACAATGAGCAGAATCAGAAGATTTACTAGCATCTTGATGTTTATTATCATCTTTCTTTTGGTTGTGCTTGTCTTTGATGGAGTCCCACGAAGCCCAACACTGATCTGATGTGTGCCCAGTCTTTCCACAACGCTTGCACTACAAATCTGATCTTTTGGTGAAGTTGTTTCTACCCCCTATACCTCTGAAGTTTCTTCTTCCTCTGCCTCTCTTGCTGCTTTCTCCTTTGGGATGATATTTGGATTGGTCTTTGGTGTGGTTCTTTGCTTTTTGAGCAAAGCAAAGTGATTCTCCAGTAGGCTCGGTTGTCTTCTTACCAAAGGCTTTCTCTCTGTCAGCTATCTTTTCTACCAGGGTGTCAAATGTTAGTGATTTGAACTTGTCACTAGCTTGCAATGACTCAAGATAGTTGGAGTGAGTAGGATACAAAGATTTTACAAATGCTGCAAGAGGAAGATCTGGTTTCATACCAGAGGCTTGAATCTTATGCATGATAGCTTTGATTTCATAGGAAACTAACATAGGATCATTGTCTTTTACTTCAAGACTGAATAATTTTAACATTAGTTGAATAACTTCCATTTCAGAGTGTGAATCATACAGTTCTTTTAATGTTTTTAGTGCTTCAAAACATGATTTTGCAGGCAATATGTGGTGGCTCACCTCTTCACTGACTGTGGCAGTGATTACTGCTAAATCTTTCTTGTCTTTTGTTCTCCAAATGGCCTTCTCTTTCTCAGATTTCAAAGGTCTTGGGTCTATGGTTATGGGCTTTTCAGCTTCTGTCTCTATTGTGCTGCCTTCGCAAATGCCGTCCCAAAGGTCGTTGTAGATGAAGGAAAATTTGATCTTCCTCCACCATTCTGGATAAGTGTCTTTGCCAGTGAGGGTGGCACCGACTATAGATGCTATAGATTGCATTTTTACAACTGTTAGTGTAATTTAAAGAGAAATAGAAAAGTAATAACCTTGCAGGTCTACAGTCTCTGCCAAGGTGAATACAATGCAATTTTATAGCATATATATCAGTCAATACAAAATATATCAAAATATATCAGTCATACATAGGCTTCTTTAATACAAAATATATCAGTCACTAGCAATATGTGATATTATTCAGCATAAAACACAGTTAGGGTTCAGGATTCAACGCAGTTAGGGTTCAGGCTTCAACGCAGCCACACCAACGCTGTCTTCAACGTGTTCACACAGAAATTAGGGTTTCCATAGCTTCACAACTTTTGCAGTTCAACTGTCACACGTATTGGATCAGTCTTCAAGGAAACAAATACACAGCAATCTCCAACGCAAGTAGTCTCCAACGTAGCAGTCTTCAAGGCAGCAAATACACAGCAATCTCCAACGCAAATGTATGGGAGCATAGTCTCAGGTCGCGGCTCCTTGAGAATACTTCACAGCTTCATACTTCATAGATCCTTGAGAATACTGTCACGCAGCCTTCAGCAGTCTAAGAGAACAGTCTTCAAAGTGGTCGCAGTCCATACAACACAGTCGTACTAATGGAGATCGCCGCCACACCAAGGGCATTCATGCAGTCACACCAAGGGCATTCACGTAGTCTTCAATGTATATCAGGCACACCAAGGGAATTCACACAGTCTTCAATGTATATCAGGCACACCAAGGGCATTCACGCACAGGCTTCACGCTCAGGCTGCAATCTCTCCACGCAGCAGTCTCTCGCTTCACGCAGGCTCCACCATTCAGTCTCCAATGCTTCAATTTCTTATCTCACAACGATCATCATCGATCATGACCTCCAATAATATTGGATGATCTTCTCATAGATGTAATTCTCCTCATACGGCTTTAAACTTGCTATTCTCAACTTGCCATTCTCACGCGGAAATGCTTCTGCATAGATCTCTACACGCAGATCGGTTCTTCTGAAAAGGATTTAATCATGGCTTCATGTGTTCAACTATTTTCTTCACGCCTCTAGCGAACAAATTAAATCGTTCTTGAGAGTACAAGGCACAAATCTATCAGCAGTTCGATTTTCCTAATGCCAAATCTCCGCAGATGGGTATCTCAGCCAACAATTTTTGATTCGCTTGACACACTCTCTTGATAGCAAGCGATTCTTTCAGCATATCTAATATGCCATCAGTTTGACACACCCAAGATCCTGTCAATGCCACGAACTTTGAAAGATCTGTGGTCGATCTGGGTTATGGGCACACCAGCAATGTGAAAAGATAATGTGCCAACATCAACCCGTGAGTAATATCAAACGAAATCGGCCAACAGTGAAGACGTGAGAAGCAGCAGCAGGAACAACATTCAAAACGTTGGGATTAGGGTTACACTTCCATAGACTCTCAATCTATAGCAGTAGAATGAGAGAACGCACAGAAAATTAGGTTTTCTGTATTCCTTCACAAAAAAAAATGCAATAGTGCAGCAAAGGGAGCGGATTATCACATCATGCATAGGATAGATGGGGCTGAGCAGAGCGTTAGAGTAGCCAGCGCATGCACCAATGCATGCAATCTGCAGACTGAGGAAAGGGCAGATGAATGAGCAGACGGGAAACAAGCAGGAGTTATGGTAGCGCTCTGATACCACTTGTTAGGTATAACTCCCGATTCATTCATTACATAGCCAAAAGAATTTATTTATACATTTCATAGGACGATTGTGTTTCACCTTCCGCCTAGCCTTTTCGGCTTCCTAATTATTCAGTTTTCTTTATTTAATTACATTTATCCCTAACGGATTATATTCTAACAGGGATTCTATGCCTGTCTTTCTAGTGATACATTCTTATCACAACATGTATATACTCTGTAATTTTGTTCTCAGTATCTTAAATTACATATTAAATGGTCTTAATTCCATTAAGCCACCCTTTTGACTCATTGTTTAGTGTTGAAATATTGGCCAAGCCTAGAGCATGGCCTTTTTTTTTAAACACAACCTAAATAACATGGTTTATTTGGTTTAACCCATGTTCAATAATGGCATCTTCCAACCTTGGTGAGATAAAATTGCAACTCCGCCTCTATCTTTATCATGTTTTGTGAAAAATACAATATAATATACCCATATTCCTTAAAGGGATAGTTTAACTTCTTCTAAGCACCAAACATCAAGTTTAGAAAAAACATTTCTTACTCTTTGAACCATTTATTTTTTACTATAGAATAGTCAATTAGCTCATGTACCTTCCATGATACTACCTTGTTTCTTTGTTGAGGCTTAATGGGCCTGGACTATTGGCCAAAGCTTGGGTGCATGAGTGTCTCATTTCTTACCAACAAGGAATAATATTTTATGCTATGGTGAAGACTATCGGACTTTGGGTGTTGGCAGTATTGATGTATAACATACACAAGGAATAAGAAATGGGCAAAAAAAGAAACAACAATATAGAAATAAAAAGTGATATAATTTGCTAATAAAAAATGATATAACTTGATAAATTTAACATGATACTAATCATGCTAACTTTAACTTGATACTAATCATGTTCCAGGAAACTCAGGTTATCACATAGTCTAGTCAACCTTGAAGAAAAACTGATTTTCGAAAAGAGGACAGTATAGTATTTTGTAAAAACTTAATACTACATCAATGTGAAGGAATGTAACAGATATAGTTCAAAAGAATACACAAGGGACAAAGTACCAATGTGCACCCCCATGATGCTATTGTATCTATCTCACTCAGCCCAGAATTAGGTATGAATGCTGTCTTTTCCCACATTCATCCCATACTTAGAAATGAATATTGTTTTAGGGCTGCTTAAGGCCACAAATAGACACAGAATTACAAATAGTGCTGTAAAAAAGGTATAGACCTGTCTAAAAAGTAATCTTTGTCATAGGATCACTTTTAGTAAACTCTAGGAAATGCATGACAAGGGTCAATAAAGTATCCTTAGGGTTGTATACTTCTACTATAATATTATTAACAAATACTAAAACTATCTATGAATATTATTAACATAATAGTTTAAGGGCATTCCTTCAGACACTAAACCAATAGTCTTGGGTATTTTTTACCAACTTTAAAGGGCATTGTCTTGCTACCTTATATAATCTTTCTTAGCGAATTATGGAGGGAACCTTGGTGGCCTATGAAGGAAAATTGACTAGAAAACTCTGTATTCGAATGGTTTCTAGTGAAGTTTTGAAAATGTGTTCTAATTCAAGGCCACACTTATGCATGTTTCGGATTTCAACAACTAGTTTGGCTAATGAATAGCATTGGAGGGATGGAATTATGAGGGATTGATGTCTAGAGAAGGATTGTTTTCTCCTTTTGTTGCATAAGCAAGTATTGTGGTATTCAAACAATTTATCCAACATAAAATTCCAGTACTGGTATACTTTGAAAATCCTACCCTTTCCTTTCAATTATAGAAATTGTCTTGATAATTATATACATCATTTTTCACCTTAGTGGTTCCATAGGCTAGCTAGGGTATGGAATGGACATTGTAGTATAAATGAAACAATTATTCCATGACCTTTTTAGGTCTACGTTTCCTTTGTCTATCCTCTATGTTTTCTCATTTTTGGCATATCATTGCACCTTAGATTTGCAAACTCAGGACTGCATTATTCATTTTTGCCAAAATCTACAAACCCTAATTTTCATATTGTTTATCTATTGTTATCTCTCATATACCTCTCAACGTTTGGTTGTAACCCTAAATGATGGAAGTTTTCCATTCCATTCATGAATAATTCAATTCAATTGAACCCTAGACATGAATAATTCCATTCAATTCAACCCAAAACGATGGATTCTGATGCAACTGATACAACCTCAAAACCATGATGGCTATCGGGACAAGATTCGGACGGGAGTTTGTTGTGATGAGTTGGAATTTTTTCTAAGTTATATGTAAGCGTATGGGTGTAGAGTAAGGAGAGAGGAGTGGCCAAGAAACTAATTAATCGGACCAATGTAGACTGGAGAACTAACCTATAAATTGTATTTAGTATAATGATATCAACAGTATAATGAAGAACTGGCCTATAAATTGTATTCAGTAGAATGATATCAACATTATCTCATGCTGGTATTTTGCTATGTTTTTGCCAAAAAAAATTTGGCCATGGTGCAGGTAGAACCAAACAAGTATTTGTCATACCTATCTTCCTCCATCAAGGGGAGTTTGGGAAGGCTAGAGGAAAGCGAGACATCCAGTAGGTCTACAAGGGTTATATCAAATATATGTCATAAGATGAGAAAAAAATTCAATAAACGCATGGAATTTTTTATCAAATGAGGGGGGTCATGTTCCTATGATGATGAGACGGTGGGAGACATCAAGGTGCCCTTAAGGTACAAACACCTAGTGAAACAATGGGTGCCTACGGATCTTCCTCAAGTAAACATTGATTTTTGTGTGAATGAGAGGATATATAGAATTGCACCGTCGCCATTGCATGGATTGGGGTTGTTTTGCATGGATGGCATAAAGGTTGGATACGGAAGATGTACAAAATTGGTGGAGTATGTTGGACCCTCTTACAACTATAGTGATTGGATGTGCCTAGTCCAATATACATGAAGTATGCGTAGATATGGGTTGTCAGCAAATTATATACAACTGAAAGACAAAGCTCAAAATAAAGGAGCAACGTTGTACATGGACGGAAGGCCAAAAACAATTGGTAATATTGCGGAGTTTATAAACATTACACAACCGGCGTATACACTTAAAAAACCCAACTGCATATTCGAGTCACGTGAAGGAAATCGTGTCTTTGTATGTGCCATTAAATCAATAGCTGTTGGCGAAGAATTGCTTATTAATTACAATTTGAATCGTGTAGATACAAACACGGTTAATATGGTTTTGGTACATCCAACAATTTACCCAACATTTTATTAATAATTTTGACATCTATATGATTTTTCATTAGCATATAATTATAATTTTCTAATAAGTTTCCTATGTTGACTTTGTAGGGAGGTGATGGGGGGCTCATCACCCCAGCAAAAGGTGAGAGGAATACATGACCCGTGAGTTAACAAGTATACATCAAAATGTTATGTTTTAAAATTATTTTAGTGAATATTCTAGTTTCGTTAGGTAATTTTTAGTATGCTTTTGATGCAAGGTTCTCTCAGGGGCACCTCCCTCTTTGTAGATGTTAGTAGACCTGAATCAAGGCGGCAGGTATACATCGTGTATACATCGATATTGCTAATGTAATAAATTTAGGATGGGAAAACCGATCTGTTGTTATGTATTTTCATTAGTATATTTGGTTCGTTTATATAATCTTATCTATTTTCCATGCAGAGTGTTGATCAAGGAATCCAACTGGCTATTAATCAGCCCACTGCAGCATTGGGGAAACAGGTAAACATGAATGTAATTCTCCATTTCAAATATTTTAAAATCGTACACATGTATATCGTGTAGCATAATGTTTATTTTGTTATGTATTTTTCTCATTTTTATGTTTGCGTTCATGATGATAATGTTGTCTACCTTTTTCGCAGGTTGATGACCGGGGAAAGTCCCCAACTGTTGATCAATCGACTGGAGCCTCGAGGCAACCTGTAAACCTAAATGTAATTCCACATTCTAAATACTTCAAAATTGTACACATATAAAACATGTATCAATATGTTTATTTGTGTTCTGTATTTGTTAGTTTTTACATATTGCGTTCATTGTGATAATGTTCTCTACTTTTTTTGCAGGTGGCTGATTGGGGTAAGTCCCCAGCTATTCATCAGACCACACCCTCTTCTAGGAATCAAGTAAACCTAGATGTAATCCTATGAATCTATCATGATAGACAATTTTTGTTAATACAATTTTTTGCGCACATTGTTGCTTCAAAGACTAAGCAATGTTTTATATATTTATGTTGTAAACAGGGGATTCAGTTTATGAAACACCAACTCAACACTCTTTACAGGATGAGGTCTCCCAGTTAATGAAATTAGAGGTTCTGTAGACCCATTGAGGGTTCTTCAGAAGACCATGGAAAAACAAAATGAGGAACTAGTTCTTCTGACATTGACAATTCCACAAACACAAGAGATCAAATCAAAGATTCAATTGTTGTTACAGAGATGTCGACAATTGGAAGTAACTTCCTGAATAATAATGTAAATTCATTTAGAACTTTATAATATTTAATTTGATATGCTATTGAACTTATAATACACTGGTTTGAATTTACAGCAAGTTATGCAGCTTTGCAGTGG
This sequence comes from Pseudotsuga menziesii, assembly GCA_001517045.1. NCBI lineage: Eukaryota > Viridiplantae > Streptophyta > Pinopsida > Pinales > Pinaceae > Pseudotsuga > Pseudotsuga menziesii. The sequence continues at coordinate 907,983 of LPNX010964449.1, read as the reverse complement.
TGGTCAAGGTGTTATTGGTCCCAGTGACCAAACCACTCCACGTACATCACATATTGCTCCCTTATTGTCCACTGAATAGTCAAAAACACACTCTGCGATGCCCCCAAGGCCAGCAGAGGGTACACTCAATGCTGACCGACCCACAACAGATGTTGCAGAAGAAGGGGTGAATGCAAGGTTATATAGACAGGTGGATGCATTTCCTAGATCTTCTTGTGTCACTAGTACTCGTTCAGTAGTGATGACCATTTTGGTGAACGAAGAACTAGTTCCAATAAAGATAGAGAATATTCCAGGTGATTATAGATTATTCAATCTAGTTTCTATAATTTGTGTCTAATATACCGATAATATTTTTTAATGTTGACTAATGATGGCATTAATGTTTTGCAGGAAATGATATATTTTATAAACATCTAAATGATTTGTCCTTAGAGATATTTGGGCCCACCATTCGCACAAGGTGGGACAAGCAGGAAAAAGATTTAAATGATGAGCTGACTAACCGCTTGGTTGGTCTGTTCGGAAAAGATACCTTTGATACATCGAAGGTCCTACAGAAAGTTGGACAACATCTGAAGATTTTTCGAGACCAGTATAGCATTCACCTACAAAAGATCCCTAGGTATGAGCACCCTCCAATCATTCCATCTATGGAGTGGAAAGCCCTGGTAGAAGATGGAAAAGAGAAGGGCCTGAGAAAAGAGGGAAAGATACCACCAGTAACAGGAAGGTATGCATTACATTCCAAAATGTAATGGTAAAAGGCTTATTATTATTAGTTTTTATATCGAATTTGGAACATCGATTAACGTAATTCAACACTTTATTAGGTTATCGGACACATCTAAGGCCACTAAGGAAAGAATGGAAAAATTTGGTCAACACAAGCTTGGCCCTGGTAGATACTCGAACTTGGCAGCCCAATATGTAAGTATCGAAAACCCAAAACCACATCCAAATATCATACATAAAATTATTTTCGTTCTATTCTGAAAAAAAATGTAAAATTCATGAAATCATGCAAATATGCAGGCCGACCAGTTCAAAGAATTGCCCAGTGTGGATTACATGAAGCTTGGCTTTGAACAGGGATTTGACGTCGTTGTTGAATGTTGGAGAATCTTGTCTGGGCATACTGGACGATCTTCTGTTGATCCATCTGGTACGAAGGTATGTAAAAACTATATAGTTTAATGATAATTTATTAATTCTCATGCAATTTATTCGTTATAAAAAATTATCATAAATTATTTATTCCTTTTTTAGCAAAAAAGTGATGATCTCGTTCATGTCGAGGATGTACACCAACCAGACGAAGATCATGCTTCGATTCCTGGTAATGAATTTATTAATATGCTATTGTTTTGTATCGATAATTGCAAATGATGAACATTAATTCTAATTCTACACAATTCAACTACAGAGCATGTACATGTATATAACACTAAACAGTTTGAACCTGTACAAGATAATGTTAAACATGCGGATGTGCCCATGCCAGGTAAAAAAACACCTTCGTAATGTTTTTTTAAATGAATTACTTGTATTTATAAAAATAAAATTATATTAATGAAATATTTTAACATTATTACAGAAATTCATCGCCCCTCACCGGAAGTTCAACCTTATGAGCAGTCTAGTAGGGAGACTGAGGATCAGATTCTGGAAGATGTGACTTTGACTAAATATTTAAAGAGAAGAAAAGTAAAAAGGAAGTGACTAAACAAATTTTGAGAAATTCTTATTTATAATAAAAAAAATTACATGGTTTTTTCCTATGTTTCATGAATGAATGGTTAAATAAATGCTTTAATGAATGGTTTACTGATTTTTTTTATCGGCTATTGAATAAATGAATGGTTTAATGAATGTTTTTTTTAGTTGTTGAATGATTGAATGGTTTAATGAATGATTTAATGAAAACTTCTTTCAGCTATTGAGTGAAATAATTTGCATTAAATTGTTATTTGTAACTAGATGCATTGGGTTTGGGGAATTGAGAGTGATGTGATGGGGGGGAGGGGCCATAAGAGCTTCCACCTTCACGTGGTTGGTCCTGTTTAGTAGAGAATAGTAAAATATTCTTGAAAAAGAGAGGAGCTCAATGAATGGTAAGAAAGAATACACTAAAAACAACTATTTCTATAATTTTAGTGTTTAATTTTCACTATTGTTATTTGACTCCTCCATTGGAACTTGTTACAGATAGCGTTGAGAAAAATTTTCATAGTTAAGAGGCAAGAAATTACGTTTTGATGTGACCAATGGCCTTATATACATAGTGTTTTTGGTTCTCCATGTTTTATCAGGTGATCTATTATTAACAATTAATTTACTTGAATAGTTGAATAGTATCATAATTTACATTGTAATAGTATTGTCTTTATTTAGATTAGTTTTGTTATTTTCGTAAACAAACAAAAATTTATTTGATGGATCCTAACATGAAACTATTACAACAAGACAAAATTTGAAGTATGTTGAATGATGTTTTGAAAGGTAAAGCATAAGAAGACAGTGTGAAGCTCCACAAATCAAGGTATAATTATGTTTTCTTTTGTTTGATTGAATTGTGTATTGGGTATTTATGCATGTGCACACACGCACATTTAGTTGATGATGGTGATTACCATACATTTATGTGAACTTTGTTCGATCTGATCTAAAAACTTAACTTAAATAGTTTAATTTATCAGTGATTAAGAATGGATGATTATCAAAATATGTTGTATTGCTTTCTTTGTGAATGTTACCACAAGACTGTTAGCCCTTTTTAGATCTCATATTCTTTGCTTGTTTCCATCCACACGTTTGGCACTGTTCTATGAAGTTTATTGGGGATGTTAAATGAGCCATTACAGGTTTAGAGTTATTCAATTGAGTGATATCTAATTGATACATAGGTGAAAAAATCAATCTGTATTCCTCTATAAGACCATGGGAGTAGTATAAGGGATCTTACTAGGATGGATAATCCCAACTTCCAATAGGTGATATCCAGTAGAACAAATCAACCACCTACTATAGGTACAGGCATCTCAACTGTTGAAAATAAATCCATACCAACCATCAATAAAGTAGAATATCCACCTATCACAGGTGAGAACGCATTGGCATCCTTAGAAGAAATATAATAACAGAAATCCATAACCAACTCTCATGACAAGTCAACATTTGATAAAACAATGAGTTGATTAACCTTGTGCCATGCAATAACCTCCAAACTATATCAATCCTTAAATCCTTTTTACTACATGCTAGAAGATATATAAGGATAGGATTGATTTTTACCAAAAATTCAAGTAACAGGTATGCCATTCCTTCCAGGAGTGTCTCCCTGTACTGCATCAACCATTTAACTATTTAAGCAAGTCTAATATCTTACTTTTATGGTATAACCTATACTAGAAAATTCCAAGAACAAGCATGATACTATCCTGTCCAAGTAACATAGATAATCATTCAAACCCAGACAAAAAAATCTCCCAAAGGTGGTGTAGCACATGGGCCAGACATGTCTCAATTCCACCATCCATAGCATATGTGTATTTATCAAGCTTACACCCAAGTCTTGTAAACATACTATGACAAGATCTCAACCTCAGTGGGATAGTCTTGTTGATCAAGGTAGAACCAACACATCACAATAAAGCACATGAAAGGTAGGTGTATAAATATTTAATATACACTTTTTCTTCCTTTAAAAAATCAGTATAAATTGACCCCTAAAACTTTCCAGGAACATATTAGCGATAGCGTTTTTTAGCATGTAACATTTCGTTCCCATTAAAATTTTATGATATGTTTCCAAAAACATCAATCAAAACACTTAATAGATTACCTAATTTCAAGATAATGTTTCTGCTATAACCTGTTGGTTAGAGAAAGAATATGTAACACTGTATATGGACAATCACTTTTAGTTGACACACTAAGAAGGATTTCCTTGTCTTCATGAATATCTCTAGGTGGCCAACTATTATCAATTGCAACTATGTTGCTAGTGATATATGTATTTTAATGTTTGTCATAAAAAATGACCTGCTATAAGTGATAGTAAAAATGGCTTTTCCTTGAAGACAATGTGTGGAATGGAAAATTCCTATGTGCATCTGTTGTAACTCGAACCATTTGAAGTGAAATGTTGATAAGGAATAATCCCATATAACCCGGTGCATAAATGAAATGAATTGGATTAGTATTCTCCCTTTACTGTAGCAACATACTAAGACAATATTTGTCTAATATTCTTTTATTTGTGGCTGCTCATGACTTGAAATAACAATTTCACTTGGTGTGAAATTGGGTGACACATTTAGCTCACCCTTTGAATTTTATTTTTATCAAACTTAGTGTATCCTGATCTTTTTCTTGTAGCTCACCTTTAGCTCGAATACTAACTAGCACCAAGAAAGGTAGGAAGCAATTTGGAAATAGGATTTAGATTATTATGCATAACTGAGTTTGATGGTTCCTTTGTTAATCAACTTCCTTATTTGTTACATCATTAAATGGTTCCCAATTGACTATGACTACACCTTATAAGTTAAATGTCTCAATCCAAGTATACTTATAGAATTTTTAAGGAAAGGTATCTACACTTTGGCCTTTTCAATCAACAATGAATTAAAACTCTTTAGGGAGCTCATTCAAATTTGAGGTTTATCATAAGATAGAATATGGAAAAATTTAAGCTAATGTTGAAAGGTTGTTTGGTTGTTACGCATTTGAAGTGAAATGCAATCAAGATTCTTTGATATAATTTGGGTGATGTGTTAAATAGGGTACGATGGATGGTTTTACTTGGTGTTGCAAAAGGTTATGGGACACAACCACCAGATTTATACTTTATTTTATCAAAATTGTCTACATATTTTGTTTCCCTCACATATTACAAGGTATATTTTCAAGTTATTTTATTCTATTTGATATATTATTTGAATTATGTGTATCTATTTCACTTTCAAATTCAATTTCACTATTTATATGGATACCTTTACTTTTTTTTCCATGTTGGATGCTTCTACTCTTCATCAACAATTTAATGTTTTTTGCTTTATAACTATACCTCCTTTTTTATTCCATATGTTTGGTTATCCCACGGGACTTGGAGCACTTTTAGTTTGAACTGTTACTCCTCATCCACTAATTTTCTAACTAATAAAATAATTGGTTATAGTATGCATCAAAATGTATATAAATTTTTTTCATCAACTAGACTATAATGAAGATAAGATTAAATAAGATAGTTTTATTAATGTCCAAAAAATGACCAAAAAAGTAGGCCAATGGGGCTTAAATAATACCATTATGAAATAAAATGTAGGAGTGCAAAACAAATCCTAAATATAAGCTAATGGAAATCTAAAAAACATGTAAGATGCAAGAATAAAGTTGCACAAAGCTAAGAAAACACACATACAAGAATAAGACTATTTGTATTTGAAGCATGGCATTATGCCACTTATAGTGCACTTGATGGGCCATTAGTATTATGAGTCACAATATATTGTTGCATCTATTAAACAAATCCATGGGAATAGTATATGGTATCCCCATAATTATTCTTACCATCATTGGATTATGGAATAATTATTTTATTTTGGTATCGAAAACATGTGGTACGGTATCTTAGTTTTATTAGTTTATGGTATCTTAGTTTTATTAGTTGATTGTAAAATCTATAGTTTTTAATTTTCCATTTAAAATCATTTCATCCAAAAGTAAGAAGAAAGGTAGAAGAAAGTGTAATGATCCTTACCATAGAAATTGAATCACAACAATGATATTATTTCTCCTTCATTGGTTTGTTTTACCCTCTTGCAGCACATGCATATATCTTATTAGATATGGAAATGTTTGATACTATTGATATTATATCACTTGGTTGTCATGCTACTAGAATGCAGATATCAATGGAATCAAATCAACATCTGATATAACTTATCGGAGAGTTATTCCAACTTCCTAAGGAGATTCATACTTCCCCAAAATGATACTCAAATTTAAAATCTTCTCTTCAAATATAACTCTTTCATAAATTAGTTGGTGACTGAAGTATAAAAATCAACTTGCAGTAATAACACTAACTATAGGAATTATGGATAATCTAAGAAAGATACGCAACTTTCAGCTTAGGAGATTTATAATAGCATGTGATTCTCCAATAGTATATAAGGCCAAGAGAGCTTTCAGTATCTGAGACACTTAAATTATACTAAACTTACTATAACATATAGCTACATTCATAAGGCATTTGATTCTCTTATTTGCATCCTATTTTTCCTTGTTACTTTTTTCCATATCTTAGTACTTTGTGCCAATCTAGGCTGAGTAATTGACAATCATATCCATACAAAAAGTAATTTAATACCAATGGGATCATTGTTCAGTGTTGATGTTATAGCTACATTTAGATTTGATTCTCTTATTTGCATCCTATTTTCACTTGATACTTTTTTCCAATCTGGGTTGAGTAATTGACAATCATATCCATTCAAAAAGTAATTTACTGCCAATGGGATCATTGTTCAGTGGTGAATATGGTGGAATGTTGGGTCACTCGCCAATGGTCTTTCTGTTGATACTCACTTTCTATTAAATAGAAGAAACCCTTTTTGCTTGGTACAAGTCTTGGGTGATTCAGACCAAAAAAATACACTATGTCATGGTAGCTTTGCCTAAAGAAAGTAATTTACTGTCAATGGGATTACTGTTCAATGGTGAAGATGGTTGCAAGTTGGGCCACTCCTGTCAATGCTCATTTTTTTATTAAATATGAAGAAACCCTTTTGGACTGGTACAAGTCCCGGGTGATTCTAAACAAAAACATGGTTCCATGGTAGCTTTGCCTAGAGAAAATACTTGTAATTTTCTAATTAGTGGTTCATTCTTTGAGGCCAGTTTCACCCATGAAAATTGATTGCTTTTGTAATCTCACGTATTTAAGTCAATTCTAATGCTACTTTTGTAATCTCACATATTTAAAAGAAAAGTTGTTTTAACTGCTATATTATGATCTTCATGTCATTAGAAGTAATCATCTTTGGAATTTAATGCTTGTATATATATTATCAGCTGAAATGATTAAATTTGGATTTCCTTTGAGAGATGCACCAGGGAAGCAAACAAGGGGAGGGTTAAGGCTGATTTTAATGATTGTCATAATGCTTTATCTATCATCTTGGGTGATATGCATTAGTATCAAGGCTGACAAGTAACGTCCCACACTTTCAATGATGTGGAGTTTTCTTGAAACTAGTCACTTTGTGCTGCTAAACAAGTATATGAATACAATCTCTTGCAAAAAAATGAAAATCCACTCAATGGAAACCAAGATAATCACTTTCTGCAATGTGTATAATTCATGACTGAACAAACATTTTCTATGACATCCGAGAAGAAAGCAAAATTGAGGGGAGATCTGTGTGTTTGTTACTCTTTTGACTCCACTGCTTGGCCCAAGAAAGCTTCATACTTGGATATTTTTCCTGCTTGGTCTACTAACTTTGAATGAACAGTATTAATTTACTTTGGCAGTATGATTACCTAAAGGTTACATTTTTATTTGTTATTACGTAGGTTGGATCTCAAGAGATATTGGTTGTTGGTGTGGAGACGAATATGATCCATCCATCCAAAGTAGTGTTGAAGAAGCAAGCTAGGAAATAGTAGATTATGATTTAGTTGAAGAAGCAAGCTCAAAAATAGTGGATTCTGATTTAGCTAAGTTGATAGATAGTAAAATTGATATAAAACATACAAAAGAAGATATGGTGCATAGCTTTCCTAGTTCTAGTAGTCATGTGTCATGTTAGTTCAAACATTTTGACAGTGTAAAAGACGCATTTGATCACTACTATCAGAATGAAACAGGCCAGGTACATTTATGGAAATGCATTCTTTTCTTATCCCTTTTACGGAGGTTCGTGGTTGTCAGAGTAACTAGGACTCCATATCAGAATGGGATTTTCTTCTTTGATATTCATTTTCCATTTTAGTATCCTGATGGACCACTTGTAAGCACATTATTACAACTGTATGATTTGAAACTGAAATTGTTATCTTAGTTTTGTTTTGATATTCAATATGGAAATATCTAATGGGTTTATATTGGTTTTTAATTAGTTTGCAGTTGGTATACTACCATTATGGTGGACTAAGGTTGAATCCAAATCTGTATGAGAGTGGGAAAGTTTTCCTCAGTCTTTGAAACACCTGGACAGGAAAAGGGAATGAAGTATGGAACCAAACATCATCAAATGTTCTACAAATCCTTGTTTCCATTCAAGGACTAGTACTAAATGCTAAGCCTTACTTTAATGAACCTAGATATGAAAAGCAGAATGGTTCGGTTGAAGGGGAGAAGAAATCAGGAAACCTCTAAAAATATTTACCTGTGTTCAAAAGGGAGGTTAGCTACAACATAATTAACTTTGTATTTGTGGTCATCTTTAGATATTTAAAATATTATTTTTGTTGTTAGTAAACTGAACTCATTGATATTATGATATATATAGATTTTATATTTTGTGGTTTGGATTTATAAGTACAAGTTGTAAGTTTGAGTCTACCATATACTTGGCACATGTAAATCACATATGAACCTAAGATTCAACTCGTAAACAAAAGTTTGAAATGCTATGGAACTCATGAAATAAGTGTTCATGTAGAATCACTCAAAGTGTTTAGAAAATATCCCATGCTAAAGCATATGCAGTGGCTGAAAGGTTAACTTAGATATAGACCCATAGTGGGATAAGAGTTCACTCATATTTTGTTTTGGGATCTTACAGTGCTATCAAAGTTGTACATTTGTTCTATCCCGATGGGTTGTTGGTGATAAGTGCATTTAGACTACTTGTTGAGAGACCAACACTTAAGAATTCCAGTCTCAAGAGTTGTTCATTGGAAAAGATGAAGTCTAATCAAGAACTCATGGAAAAAATGTTGCAAGTCTTACATGGATATCAAAATAATCTAACATCATTGTTAGAGAATCCAAAGTTGTTGGAACCTCGTTTATCAATTGGGAAGGAGGAAGTGGGATTCTAGTTTCAAATGGTTGGTAGTCTAAATTTCGTGTCGGTGATTTTTTAACTGAAAATTTTGTCAATTCAACTACTCATGTTGTGGATGTGTGCCATGAATTTGACAAAACTATAGCATTTGATCCACCATTAGATTTGTTCTATGAGGATAATGACGCCAACACACATGATGAAAACAAATTAGAAAAATTGGTTGAGGAGGATTGTTCCCATGAGCCACATCTATTGATAGAGACGCAACCTCTAAAAAAAAAACTAACTATAGAAATTCCCGTCGGATTTTCGACGTCATGTGGCCACGTCTGACGAGGTTGCCAAAGATCCGATGAGAGAAACCGTCCGATGAGGCTACCATACCTCCAACAAGAGATCCTGTCGGATAACCGATGACGTCGTCCATACCTCCGACAAGAGATCCCGTCAAACAAACCGACGAGGCAGGCTTACCTCCGACAAGAGAGCCCATCGAAAAAATCGACGAGGCGGCCATACCTCTCACAAGAGAGCCCGTCGGACAAACCGACAAGGTGGCCATACGTCCGATAAGAGAGCCCGTCGGACAAACTGACGAAGCGGCCATACCTCCGACAAGAGATCCCGTCGGAGATTCGATGGGGAAGGGTCAGATATTCAACGAGGAGGAGTCGTATTTTCGATGAGTTGAAGTCTATCACTCGACGACTTAGTGGTGAAATATTTCGGCTTAGTCCATTGAAAAATCGATGGGTATTGGCATGTCATCAAAGATCTAACGTTATGCCACCGACGACAAAAAAAAAATTAGGTTGTCGAATAACCGACAGGTATTTCCATGATCTTCCTAGGTCTATGACAAAAATGGTATTTCCATGATCTTCCTTTGTTATGGAGAGTTAGTTATATCCAAAACCATCATTAAATAAGTAACACCTATGTCCTACTACATAAATTATAATCTAATTGGTAAATTGTGTTGGGGATGGATTTGTGACTATTAGCTTATTCACACCTCTAAAATCAACACAAATCCTTAATATTTTTTGGTCTTGTTTCTTTTATTGCACTACAATAATGTTGGCCCATTCACTTTTGTCTATGGGATATATACTTCATGTTGTAAGCATTTTCTAGATTTTCTACTAGGTAATTTTCTGGTATTTATATGCAAGTTTATATCACCACTCAACGATCCCTCGTGTGTTACCTTCCTTAGATTCTAAGGAAAATAATAAAAAGTGCCATTTAGGCAATTTTTTATACTATTTCACTTTTATAGAAGTTGTTGAGGGTTATTTCACTTTTATCAAAGCTACCTTAAATATATATTTTATATTAAAATCAATTTATGAGGACGAAGTTTGATGTAGTGTTTTCAGCCAAAATAAGAAAATAAAATTAAATACACAATTCCATCGTAAAAATTATTTGACTTTTCATGGTGTATAATATTATTATTATTATGAAATATTAGATTATATTAATTACTATTACTATCATATATTAAATATTTGTTACATATCACCTAAAATATGATGTGTATATTAGTTATGACATAAGTTATTATTATAGATTAAATACATATTATATATTAGTTAAAAGTTATTAGATTCAACTTTTAGTGGTTTCTATAAATTTAATTATAATACACTATTATTATATTTTAGTTATAATATTAATTACTATTACTATTATATATTATTTATTGGTCAAATATTACTTAAAATATGGACAGAACTTTTGATGGTTATTATAATAAATATTAATTATAATATATTATTATTATTATAAATTAGTTAAAATATTAATTACTATTATTATATATTGGTAAAACATAGATGAGTATTTGAATAAATAATATTTTCGGACCGAGTTAAGTTATGATGTTAGTTATTATTATAGATTAAATACATGTTATATATTAGTTAAAAGTTATTAGACCTAACTTTTGGGAATTATTATAAAATATTAATTATAATATTATATTATTATATTTTAGTTATAATATTAATTACTATTACTATTATATATTATTTATAGTTAAATATTACCTAAAATATGACAAAACTTTTGACGGTTACTATAATAATATTAATTTTAATATATTATTATTATATATTAGTTATAAAATTAATTACTATTATTATATATTATATATTATTCATGTATTACCTAAAACATGAATGGGTATTTGACTAACTAATATTTTTGGACCGAGTAATATTTTTAGACAGTTAAAATTATTTGACCCATTAGTCATGATATTAATTATTTTTACTATTATATATTATAAATGGGATAATTATTACCTAAAATCAGTTAACATATTAATTTCATTTTCAATATCTAAGATCATTTTTCCGCATCTTGGGTAAATAGACAAATTATATTATTAATATAATTCACCTATCCCCAAATTTATATTAAAAATGTGTTTAAGACTTATACGGTATTTCAAATTTAAAGCAATTTCATTGGCTAACACATGATGACATGGAATTTGAATTAGGGTTGAAAGGCCCATTTTGACTTGAAATTTCCTCTAATAGTGTCTCTTTTTAATAAGACTTGTATCTAGAATTAAGTCAAACTTCATTTCTCACATCTCTTTGATAATCCTTTCAAATCGTTATAATATCCTACAGTTACATATTGGTACTCCTTTAGAAGTTAACTACATCATCATGTCTAGTTTTCAACCAAAATCTCTAATCCTAACCATATTTAGTCTCCCATTAATATATAGGTTGACTTCCAATGCCTTGATCTCAACATGTGTTCATGCATGTGCTTTCACTTCAATGTTTTTCTTTCTCCTTTAACATCATTGTATGATGATGGAACTTTGTATGATGGTGTACAGCATGAGTGGGCCTAATGGTTAAGAGGATGTGTATCCTTTTAGGAGGTCATAGGTTCAAATCTAGAGAGGTGTAGTGTATGTACACCTCTATAAACTTTATCAATTAAATCAATCCGCAGAGGGGGATCCCTTATCCCACAAACAAGGGAGTCTGACCTATTATTATTATTATCTAGGCATCCTTTTTCAAAAGGGACTTTTATTTTTTAACCTTATATGTAGATGTTATTGGTTTGTTGACCTTTCAATGATTCATTTCCCCAAAACTCTTACTAGCAAAATTCTCATTCTTCATTTGGATTTTTATAGCTATAATATTCCCTTCTTCCAAGGTCTACAAGTATAACTTGTTGCAATTCAAATTTAATCCTATGTTGAATTTCAACTTACCTTTATCCCTTTTACTCTTATTATTAGGTTTTCAATAAATTATCATCTCTTGGACTACTTATGCTAACCTATCTTATGTAGGAGAAAAGAGGTCTTCAATAAAAATTTATTTTAATTCCTTTTAGCTCCATGTATCCCCTTTTGCCTCTGCCGCCTTATACCATTTAGATAGAAAGTCCTCTAATGTTTTTGGGATATGTGCGGCCACACTCTTTCACCATGGTATCCAACCTTCTTCTACTCCTTTTCACAATCATCTATATAGATTTCAGTTGATAATCTAAGTCTATTTTTTTGTTAATTTGGGTTTTTAATATGAATTTTTTCCATCTAAATATTTCTACAAAATAGGTCAAATTTGTATTTCAATCTTATATTTTATGTGCATGGGTGACCCATAAATGGAAAGCCTAAATTATGTAGTATTCTACTAAGTTTTTAAGTCAACCTTGGTCTCCTACATACACTATACACTTAATCAACGTGTAGTATAGGTGATTTCATTTCCTTGAAACTCAATGGTAGGAAGCAATTCATGTTTTATTTTGATCCAAGTAGATATCAATAGCCACCCACCTCTTCCACTAACTCAACATGGTTCTCCATCTAGGCAATTTTGTTGGGATTTTCTAGGATATTTTTTTGTTTTTTCGGGTCCTAAACTTCTGAAGATGTTTTGAGGGCCTAAATAGTGTTTTTGGCAAAGAATCCTCCATGGAGTATGTTTATCTTAGAAATGATATGTTGGTCATCAATTGTGCTTCTTAGTTAGATATTTTCAATGGGATACTATATGCACCAATCAAAGCTTGTATGCAAAAGTTATGGTTCTAGGAAATTAATGTAAAATTTATGCCTAAAAATAGCTTTTGGCGTTATTTTTAGCGAAAAATATTTGTGGCACTTCTCCTCCTAGGTTTAGGGTTTTGGACCTTTATGTTTCTTTATTTTGTTAAAAGTCCATCTCTCTAGCCTCTTGTATTAGCTTGCACAAACGAGCATAGATTTCATGTCTCTACCTTCAAAGATAATCTACCTACATTCTAGCCATTGTATGTTCTACAATATTCTGTTATTTTATTCATTAATAGAAATTGGGTTTTCATTGTATTACTACATTTTTTGGTATAGAGTCTTTGTTTGTTTCCGTTCGTTCCCTATATAATCTATATCAAATTCTATGGGGACTAGACTTTAATATTGTTTAATATTCTTCTAAAATATGATTGGTGTGGCTGTTATTATTTAGTAAAAAAATTTATGCTATATTTAAGTATATCCTCAATACCATGTCACTCTCTTTCTCTGAAATCATAGTCTTACATTCTCCATTCATAGATCCTTCCGTAATTCCAAAAGGAAGGATCATATTAAATGTTGATCTTGATGGACTAGATCCCATAATTCCAAAAGGAATGATCATCCAAGATGTTGATGGACTTAATCCTGTGATTTCAAAAGGAAGGATCGTCCAACATGTTGGGACTAATCATCCTTAGTCTTGATCCTGCAAATCTGAAATGAAGGATCGTCTTTAATGTTGATGTGGGTGGAATTGAACCCGTAATTCTGAAAGGAAGGATCATTCAAGATGTTGGGAATAATCATCCTCAGATTTAATCCTATAAATCCAAAAGGAATGATCATCTTAAATGTTGATGTGAGTGGACTTGATCCTGTAATTTTGAAAGGAAGGATCATCCAAGATATTGGGACTAATCATCCTTATACTTGATCTCGTAATTTCTAAAGGGATAATCATCTTAAATGTTGATGTGGGTGGACTTGATCTCGTAATTTTGAAAGAAAGGATCGTCCAAGATGTTGGGACTAATCATCCTTAGACTTGATCCCGTAATTTCGAAAGGAAGAATCATCTTAAATGTTGATGTTAGTAGTGGACTTGATCCCATAATTCTAAAAGGAAGAAACATCCAGGATTTTGTCGGTGAACTTGATCCCATAATTCCGGAAGGAAGGAGCGTCCATGATGTTAGTAGTGGACTTGATCCTATAATTCCGAAAGGAATAATCGTCCAAGATGTTAGTAGTGGACTAGATCCTGTAATTCTGAAAGGAAGGATAGTCTATGATGTTAGTAATGGACTTGATCTTGTAATTCCGAAAGGAAGGATCGTCCAGGATGTTAGTGGTGGATTTGAACCTGTAATTCTAAAAGGAAGGATCATCCTATGTATGTATGTGCTAGTTTTGATCAATATTGGTAGCTCCACAAAGCCTTGATCCCATAATTCCAAAAGGAAGGATCGTCTAAGTACCATAGATGTGTTGTCCATGATACCGTAATTTCGAAAGGAAGGACCATGTTGGTTGTTGTTACACCTGCCATAGATGATGTTACTCCATCCTTGAGTTTTTAATGATGATGTTGTTATGCGTGTCACATGTCTTTGTTTTTATTCCATCCTTATGCTAATGAGCCAGCATCGTGTTGTCGTTGTTGTTATTCCAGCCTTATGTTGATGAGCCAGCCTCATGTTGTCATTGTTGTTGTTATTGTAGATTTATGTTGATGAGACAGCCCCATGCTATCGTTGTTAGTAATGTATCAGTTTTTATACTGAAGATGTTGATACTTCATCTCTATAATGAAGATTATGATGATGATGTTCCAACAGTTCTATGATGATGATGCTCCAGCTCCATGTTGCAAGTGATGATCATGTCGCATGTTGCAGATGATGATGCTCCAACTCCATGTTGCATATGATGATGTTACAGTAAATGATGATGATGATCCAGCTCCATGCTATAGGTGATGCCTATAACGTACCTAGAACTGAAAAAAATAAACTTTTTTTTTTTTTGAGAAAAACATTATGTTAAAATTTATTGTAAAGTTTTTATGGCCAAGGATGGTCAAGGATGACTGTAATTGAAATTTTTATTTATTTAAATAATTAAAAGAAGAGACACCTATCTAAATAATACTATTTAATAGTGTTTTCTGACCCACTAGGAGGAATGATCAGTTGTAGAAAGCCAAATTCCAAGTGGCAGCAATAGAATTCACTTTCTAGCTGTTGCAGAAGGCAGAATCCCTAAAATTGTGGTCATGTTCCCTAAGAAGATGAACTGAGCAGGTGGATCATTTAATTGAAAATTTGAACCAAAGACCTAGGAAAGCATATATATACCATCGAATGGAGCAGGAGGCTCACTACGTTCTATTCGAAGTGATTAGAGCCTTGTGAATTTGCTGAAAACTGAAAAGTTAGGCACACAAGCGAAATTCAATGCGGGGATAGCTAAATTGAAATTGTTGAGAAATAAGTCTGCTAGTGAGTTTGCTAAGGTCCATATATTTTTGTGTGGGATGTTACACATCATCTTCTTCTTGGTGGTTCAGTGGATAGGATTGGGGGTCCTAAAGAAAGTACTATTGGTTTCTTTTAGGAGACGGTTGGGAGGAACGCTCTTCTTTGTGTGTTTGTCCCCTTCTATAATTATCCACGTTCTAAGATGTTTGATTTTATCTGTAAATTTTTTTTATATCTATATCTGCAAGATTAGGAACGTTGGAGTTTTTTCTTAAAACATAACTATCTCTGATTTAAAATAGGATTAGGTAGATCTTATTTCTGTATATTATCTGATAATGGTTGTTACAGTGTTTTTTCGAGTTCTCATAGTAACTTGTTAGTGTTTTAGAATATTGTATTTTGGTAATAGATAATATCATAAATATTTCTTATTGTAATATAATGAATATGGACTTTTCATTAAGTTTATTTTATATATACGTTTATATAATTTTACAGTTTAGTATTAAGAAAACGATGAACACAAATTCATTCAGGGTCTTTTTAATTTAATCCTTTCAAATGAATTATTCATCCAAGGTTCGAAACCCTTTAAAAAAAATTCTCTTATCACATATTCTAGCAGCTAGTATTTACTCTAAGTTACTTAGCTCGCAGCCGAGAGGCTCTCTTAGGACAAGGCAGCAATTATAATTTTACAAATTACGGGGTAAGTTTTTAGAACTTAAAAATTATATACCTTTATGGAAAACACTTTAATTAAAATCTGTTCCGCAAACATTTCGACAAAGTTAGGAGTAGCAATGTCTACAAATAAAATAATGACCATTATAAATGTATCTTTTCAATATTTGTCAAATTCCCAGATTTAAATGTTAGTATAATGCTATAGATTTAGACACAGTTCTTTAAATGTTTAGGTCGTGGGTTCAAAACCCATACAAGTCATTTTCCTTATAAGGGTTTTAATCAAAAAATATAAACTGAAAACAAACAAGAAAACTTATAAACGATATACAGTTTACACATTCTAGAGAAACATAGAATCCTTACGGCTCAAAACAAAAGAAAATAATATATAGCAGTCAACAAGACTTCCTTAGTTTTAAACATTGACAAATCTAAAATAACTATATAAGAACGTAGTGGCATCATGGCATTAATCTTCAAAACTAAAAATACAATAAATACCCCAAAAATGGAGCCAAAACATTAAATCAAGAATGGATTTTAAAAGGTCGAAACTCTGAGGTTCCAGGTCATAAGAGTTTATATCCAGCTTAAAACCACCCAACAATTTACAAAATAAATGCTAAACAAAAACATTGTTGGATTTTGATAATACATTATAGAGTATGTATATAAGCATCTACATAATCCATTTTAACAAACTTAACAATACAATGGCTTCACGGCCCCAATTTACAAAATACAGTATAAAACCACAATGCCAGAAATATAATCAAACTATAGAGTAAAACTATCATATTATAGCCAAAAAGAAGTAAAGTTGCAGTATCATAAACCCCGGTGAAATGGTTCTAGCAAACCTTAAACATTTGTTTTTACAAAGCTTTGTAAGAGCTCGAATCTACAGCAAACTAAAAATGATGCATTACATTATAGTTCCCTTCAGACCCCACAGTTGAGGGAGACTTTTGTTTAAAAGAAAACCCAACTGAAAATTTCCATAAGGCAGAACCACAAGAGGGTTTTCCACATCAAACCGAAGGCAACACGTAAATGAATCCAACCCATGAGAATGCTGGCCCGACCACACATCCATAGAGCCACAAGTACCAAGGGATGTAGGGTATCAGGTCTTACCGGACCATGTTCCCATGTCCAAGGAGATCGGTTCCAATCCAATGCAAAAACTCCAGCAAGAACCTCCTGCAAGAAAACAACGCAAAGGTTAAATACAGATTTAGAAATATAATCTAGAACAATGAAGAACAATAATGAAATCAGAGGTGACTTCCCTTAAATATTCGACGATGGAAATGATGGTCATGCAGATAGTCCACCAAAACTAATGCCGAGGGAAACTTATGTTGTTGGACAAGAAGCCAACCTGATACAACCTGACTGGTGCAAATACAAAGTTTGAGTGTGTGTCACAGGTTGGGAAAAGGACAAGAGCCTCGGCTCTTCCACCATCAATTTACATAATGCAGTGGTAGAGTTCACTCAAAGAAAAAACAAATCGATACAAGACAAAGTAAACCCTTAGGGTTTTTCAAAAGGCACGGTGCTTTCCAACTGGAAATCCATGAGCCTTCATGTGGCTCTATTAAAAGCCACTTAAGTTTTAATGTTTATTATCCCAAACTCTATAGCTTCAACCACCATCGAATTACTCCAAGACTTTGCATAAAAGGCCACCATGTTTACCTTATGCATACTTTGTTTCAAGTTAGCCTTAGAAACTTTGGTTATGGTTGTTTTTCATTGAATAGTTAGGTCCTTCCTTTGTGTCTTAGTCTAGATATTTTGAAGGGTTAGCCAAGTAAGGTGAGCCCTCCTCCGCAAAACACCTACAAAAGTATAAGTAGGTTTTGTGTTATCCAAGGGCTAAGTAGGACCTGCAAAACCCTCTGTCCTAGAATCACAATAATTCAACAAGTACTTAAAACCAACTATAATTGTCACTATTTAAACATGACTTTTACGACTTGACGACAAGTAAACTAGTTCATTAAAATGGTAAGTTGCAATTTAAAAGTTGTAACTAAGAAGTCATGTTCGATAGATAAAGCGCTAACTCAAGTTAAATGATAGATGGAGGGGTTGGTGTGGATTTTTTACATTATATGTATTTACATTTAGATCTTCATATCAATTTTTTTATGAATTTTTTTGGAGATGTTACATGTGGTATCAGAGCGAGTTTCTAAACACTAGGCCTAAAGATTGGCTCAACTCGTATACAAAATAAGGAAACAAGAATACTGGTCATGTTTTTAAAAATATTTCTGTACATAAATATAAATTTGTATTTTGCAGGAAATGGGAGTGGAAGCATCTGTAGAAGATGTATCCCATCATAATAATCCAGATAACATATATGTGGAATTAAATAATCAACCATCTGAACTGCTTCAAACTGTAAAAGATTTAAAAGCTGAATCACAAATTGTAAAGGAGGATAATGAAAGAATATTAAGGGCTCGGGAATAACTAAATCATATATTTCTAGATGAAATACACAATTCCAAGTGATTAGAGCCTATTCCAAATGATTAGAGCCTTGTGAATTTGTTGAAAACTTAAAAGTTAGTAACACAAGAGGAAATCGATGAGGGGATAGCTAAAGTGAAATTGCTGAGAGATAGGTATGCTAGTGAGTTTTCTAAGTTGTGAAGATTTATGTGTGGGATGTTACACATCATCTTCATACTGGTGGTTCAGTGAATAGGCTCGGGGGTCCTAAAGAAAGTAATCTTGGTTGCTTTCAGGAGACATTTGGAAGGAACAGTCTTCTTTGGGTGTTTGTCCCCTTCTACAATTATCCAGGTTCTAAAAAAATATTATCTCTGATTTAACATATTATCTAGGTTCTATGAGGGATTAGGAATGGTGAAGGTCTTTCTAAAAACATTATTATCTCTTATTTAAAATAGGATTAGGTAGATCTTATTTCTGTAAATTATTAGATAATGGTTGTTATAGTGTTTTTTCTGATTTCTCATAGCAACTTGTTATTTTTTTACAAGACTGTATTTTGGTTATAGATAATATCATAAATAGTTCTTACTGTAATATAATGAATATGGACTTTTCATTAAGTTTCTTTTATATATACGTTTATAGATTTTTATAGTTTACTATTACGAAAACAATGGACACAAATTCATTCAGGTTCTTTTTAATTTAATCATTTCAAACGAATTGTAACATACCCAGAACTGAAAAATAAATATTTATTATTTATTCCAGTACAAAGATTATGTTAATTTTTATTGTAAAGTTTATGACCAAGTGGGTCAAGGATTACTGTAATTGAAGAATTATTTATTTTAATAGTTAATAAAAGGAGACACCTATCTAGGGGAGACTGTTAAATGAGTGTTCACTAACCCACTCGGAGGAAGGAGCAGTTTTATAAGGCTTGTTGACAAGTGGCAGCACTAGCATTTCACTTTCTAGCTATTGTAGGATCATAATCCCTAAAACAATGGTCATGTTCCTTGAGAGGGGGAACTTAGCTGGTGGCTCATTTAATTCCAAAACTGACCCAAATACCTAGGAAATATTATATAAACCATCAATTTGAGCAGGAGGCTCACTACTCATTCTGATTTCTAAGTGAATGGACCTTGTGACTGCTTCAAACTGAAAAGTCAGGCACACAAGGAATTTGATGAGGAGATAGCTAAACTGATTTGTTGAGTTAAGTATGCTACTGAGTGCTAAGTTGCAGAAGTTTGTTGTGTGGCATAGATCTTCATTCTAGTGGTTCAGTGAACAAGATCAGGGGTCCTAAGCAAGTTACTCTTGATACTTCATGAAAAGGCTGGGTAGAACAGTCTCCCATGGATGTTTGTCCCATTTCTGCATTCTATTCCAGGTTCAATTATTCTTTAATTTCTGAATATGTACTTTCATTTTGACATATGCTCAGGAACTATAAATAGGATGTTTTATAATCTCTTTATCTGGAAGATGTTAGAAACTATATTTATTGGTATTCAATTTAAAGGATATATCCATTGGTTTAGTAGTTTTTTTATAAATATTTCATAACCTAAGTAATGTTCTTTATGTAGCAGTTTTGGATTATACTTAAGAACATAACTCTTTTGCAGTACTGTAACTAATTAGGGTTTTAATCTCGAATAATGTTTATACAAATTTAAGCTTAACCTGTATCTTATAATAATTCTAAATTTTAGATTTAAGTATCTTCCTTAATACCCTTGCTTTTACAATAATCTTTCCACGATAAGTGTCATGCCTCTTTAAAACAAATTCTAGAACTAATTTAGAATAACCAAGGTTTAAAATGAACAGTAATAACTAAGCTAGTTTCACATAAGGGAATATTAAGCCCAGTATCTTGACAATTAAATTGTTTAGTAACACCAAGTCAATATTATCGATAGACCGTGTCACTGGTTACAGGCTTCAGGTCAGGCTAGTGTTATTTCTGTAGTAATTCGATTACAAAAGGAAGTTACAGACAGCCTTAGGGCTTAATTAATTTCAAAACAGTATGGTTAACTAAACAAAGTTACAGTATCGAAACCCTCACAGGTTCTTACAGTATCAAACAAGATTTAAAACAAAAAATATATATATTATAGAGTAGCATAGTCGATTAGGATTCCACGGGTGATAAATAACATCCTTACAACATCAAATGTATATTACCAAACTGAGTATATCACTTTCATATCTCCAACCCAACATAGAGTGGGAAAATCCCCCGACACCATAAAACACACACCATAAGACATACTTTGTTTCCTCAAGAGCCACACAAGGTAATGACATGGGTCTTACCAGTTAAAAGGGGGTTTCGTTTCCAAGTTTTTCATCCACACTCCTATTGCAAAGTTTTTCCTACACACAATAAGTTACATTGGAAGTGAAACCTTAGTTATCTTAAAATCCTGGTATAAAAGAAAAACAAATACTAAAGCTACAATTTACCTTCTCAGCATTCAAAGGCACACAGTCATCACCAAAAAAAGGATTGCAGACTCCTTCAGCAAACAAATTAGGTTCAGACAGACTCGGAGAATATCGAGGATCAAGTTTTAGAACTCCTCTATCCCGTCTTACATCCAAAGAAGGAGTAATACCAAATAGCCGAAGGCCAAATGCGTTAGCAGAGAAACCTCCACTTTCGAAAAAAACCTCATCGAATTGACAAGACCTTTCTCCAATTTGCATTAAACCTTTATGGTTTTTCACTATGTGATGTGGCCACCAGCCAGAGTCCTCACTGCCATCACATGGTCTGAGAGTAAATAAATTAAATTCATGTCCTTTATCCTTCACCATCACCATAATTTTTCCCAAGTCAACCATCACGTCATTTTTAAAGGTTAAGCACATGGAATGGGTCACTCCAAAGGTTCTACCGATCATACTATTTTTACTCCCATTGTAAGGTTTCAATTCATATATACAACTTTCCACCACTTAAAGACTTATAGCATATAATTTCTTATATTTTAATTTCAACCTACATTGATAAGGATTGGATTTTAGTATATACTTAGGTCAGAGCCTTTGTTTTTTCAAAAATAGATACTATATAGTATGGCATATGAACATCGAAACTAGGCTAAGGTTTAGATCCTTGTCATAAACCTAAAGGTTAACTTTTTTTTCACTTATGGTGTTATAGTTTAAGATTGTTTTCTTTAGCTATGATGTCGAGGTAACCTCACCCACCTACACATGAGTAAAATGGAAATTCATGCATTTGTCATAATGACTAAGTAAGACCATGATTTATCCCTTATGCAGCTCAAGAGTAAAATCAAACAAAAGGCAACAACAAATTGTTTTACGACAACAAGTTCAACAGAGTCCTTTAAGACAAATTTTTATGTCACAAAGTAATGTCATGTCAACAGATCACAAAATAAAACAAGATAATAATAACATAGATACAGATACATGACCCTTGCAGTTAGTCAATAACTCTAGTAACGCATGACAAAAGAATTATGAATTATAATATCTCTCTAAATATTTTCTAGGAACTTCTAAAGTTGATCGCAGTAAATAAAAAAAACTTATTTATGAATTTTTAGGGATGTTACATGTGGTATCAGAGAGAATTTCCAAACACTAGGACTGATTGGCTCACTCGCATATAAGTAAGAAAACCAATAAACTAATTTTATTTGCATTTATTTTTATACATAAATATAAAATTTGTTTTGCAGGAAAATGGAAGGTGTTGAAGCATCTTCTGAAAAATGGTTCTCCGCACAACAATCCTAACAAATTTTATGTAGATATAAACAATCCAGAGTTACTACAGACAATTAAGGAGTTAAACGAGGAGCTGCAAACTGTAAAAATCGACAATGAAAGAATTTTGAAAATGAATCAAATGCTACTAGACAACATGCATAACAGAGGAAAAGATAAGAGAAATGTTTATGAAACTGATTCTGAAACAACATCTTACAAACATAAAGGAAAGAAAGAAAAATATTCTGATAGTGAATCTTCTTCAGAGGTTAATGCAAGGTCACCTAAGGGAAGGTATAAATACATAAGTGACGGTAGTGAAAGTGACCATAAACCTAGGAGAAGTTTAAACCCTACGAAGAAATTTTTGGGTAATTCAAAAAAATAAAGCCTCCCATTTTTAATGGGGAAGTAGAGAAAGGTAAAGAAGCAAAAGATTGGCTATAAGGAATGAATAAATATTTCTAGATTTACAACTATTTTGATAGACTAAAGGCCAGGATGGCCATTAACAATTGGACCAGAAAAGTTGATATCTTGTGGCAAGATATAAAAATGGTCAAAAATATTAAGGAGAAGTACTTAACCCAGAGAGTTTTTAAAAAGTATTTTAAAAGAAAGTTTTTATCTGAACAATACTATGAAGAAATAACTAAGGAATTCTATGAACTAAAATTAGGTTCAATGTCCATGAAGGAGTTAAGCAGCAAATTTCTAAGTCTGTTAAGATATGTACCTTACATAATAGATGAAAATCCTAAAATAAAACGATTGTTAAGTTGTCTTCCTACTAGATTCAAAGATACGATTGAGTTTGATAATCAGAAAACATTGGAGGAAGCTATGAGAAAGGCTGATTTCTGTTACAAACAGAATAAGAAAATGGAAAGTTTACTTAACTGGGAGACTAAAAAGACAAGTCATTTTGACCAAAAGAGAAGAGGGTTTAAGTCAAATAAGATTTTCGGGAGTAAATCTCAGAATTTCAACAAAAATAACTATCAGAAAACTGATTTTAAGAATAAAATACCCCAAAATATTGCAGCACCAAAAGGCGAGGATATGCCTAACAACTTTGTTAAAAATAATGAACAAAGGGAACCTGTCAAATGATGGGAATGTCAAGAACCGCATTACGCCAAGTACTGTCTGAACTAGAAGGGGAACTTCAGCAACATACACACTATCCAGGAAGAGTAAACAGTTGGAGATGTGGCAAATGAGATGCCCAGGATAAATGCAGCTCTAGAGAACCGACAGGAAGATCATCAGACTTCCATGGTGGAAGTGCAAGGTATAATGAAAAACCAGTCTGTTTCCATCTTAATTGATCCAGGTGCTAGTTTAAGTTATATATCTCCTAGTATAGTGGAAAAATGCAGTTTATCTTTAAAAAAATTTGAATGATCCTAGCTGGTCCATTTTGCTACGGGCACTAAATGAAAAGTGGTCAATTATGTTAAAAATTGTAATTTGCTTAAATGTGTTACCTTTAGGATCCTATGATGTCCTAATAGGAATGGATTGGATGGAAAAACACCAAGTGATTTTAAACTGTTTTTCAGAAAACTTTTACTTGTTTAAACAATGAAGGAGAAAGAATTATTGTCACAAAAATACCTAGGAAAATATATGTTAGACAAAACTTAGCCTTGCATATGAAAAAGGTTGTAATAAAGGGTTGTAAAGTCTTTGTTGTACACATAATAAATAATGAACAAATTGGTAAAGAAGATAAACCAGGATTTGAGAATATTCTGATCCTACAAAATTTCGTTGATGTATTTCCGAAAGAAATTCCAAGATTACCTCCCAAAAGATCTATATTTTACAATCAAATTACTACCAAGAGGGGTACCAAACTCGAAATCTCCCTATCAAATGAATATCTTGGAGCTCAACGAATTAAAATTACAATTACAAGATTTAATAGATAAACATTATGTAAGACCAAGTGTATCTCCTTGGGGAGCACCAGTCCATTTTGTTAAAAAGAAAGACGGTACTTTACGTCTATGTATAGACTACCGTCAACTTAATAAAATGACAATTAATAATAGGTATCCTCTGCCCCACATTGACGATCTATTTGATCAAATACGTGGAGTGGCGATATTCTCAAAGATCGACTTAATAACTAGGTATCACCAACTCAGAATTAAAGATGAGGACATCTTTAAAACTGCCTTCAAGACAAGATACGGGCGCTATGAATTTGCGGTTATGCCCTTCGGGCTAACAAATGCACCAGCAACCTTTATGTGCTTAATGAAAAATATCCTAAGTAAGTACTTAGACAATATGTAGTCTTTTTTATAGATGACACATTAATCTATTCTAAAACAAAAGAAGAGCAAGATGAACATCTGCAAATAATACTACAAGTGTTAAGAGAACATCAGCTATATGCTAAGTTCAACAAATATGAATTTTATAAAGATAAGATACAATATTTAGGGCACATAATATCTAAAAAAGGGATATCGTTGGACCTGGATAAAATAAAAGCTATAATTGATTGGCATGTTCCTAAGGACGTAACTGATGTACGATCTTTTATGTGAATAACAGGTTATTACAGAAAATTTATTGAAGTATTTTCAAAAATTGCAAATCCTATAACCTCACTACAAAAAAAAGGTAAGAATTTTGTTTGGGATCAGAAATGTGAAGACAGTTTTAATAAAATAAAATAATTATTAACTACTGCACCCACTCTAAAAATAGCAAATCCAGACAAAGATTTCGTCGTTTGCAGTGATGCATGCAACAAAGGTTTGGGTGGAGTACTGACACAAGAAGGTCATGCAATTGCGTACGAATCAAGAAAGTTAAAAACTCACAAAAAGAATTATGCATCCTATGACTTAGAGCTTACTGCCATAATCCATGATTTAAAAATGTGGCGTCGTCACTTAATGGGTAAAATATTTTTGCTAATGTCTGATAACATAAGCCTAAAATATCGGTTTGATTAGCAGAGTTTAAACGCAAGGAAAGCTAGAAGGCTAGCTTTCCTTACCAAGTATGATTTTGAAATCAGACACATTAAAGGGAAAGAAAATAAAGTGGTTGATGCTTTAAGCAAAAATGCAGTAACGAGTTTTGTAGCTTCCATTAGCAGTTATAAAAGTGATTTAGAAGATAAATTGGAAAAAAGAATAAGCTTGGACCCAGAATACCAGAATTTAAAAGAAAAGGTAACTCAGAATGTATCTGAAAATATATTTACAGTTTATAGTTTTAATGAAAAAGGTCTAATACTGTATAAAAACAGACTTTATGTACCGAATATACCGGAAGTTAAATTGCTGATTTTGAATGAAATACACAAAATTCCTTATTTTGGACATTCGGGGTATCAAAAAATGATAACCATGTTGAGAAAATAGTACTTTTGGCCTAATATGAAAAATGAAGTTACTGAATTTTTAGCTAGGTGTGTAGAATCTCAGTAAGTTAAAGTTGAACATCAACACCCAACAGGTCTCTTACAACCATTACAAATTCCAAATTGAAAATGGGAAGTCATCAGTCTTGATTTTGTAACTGGCTTACCTAAAAACTAGAAATAAAATGATTCAATAATGGTAGTTGTGGATAAACTAATTAAAGCAGCACACTTTATACCTATTAAAACAACTTATAAAGCTGCTAACATTGTTGACATATTCATGAAAGAAATATTTCGCTTGCATGGAATTCCAAAGATAATAATTTCTGACCGAGATCCTAAATTTATTGGAAATGTTTAGAAATCTTTATTCAAAGGCCTAGATACTAAATTGAATTCCAGTACCGTTTATCGTCTGCAAATGGATGGAAAAATAAAAAGAATTAATCAAGTACTAGAAGACATGATACGAATGTATGTTAGAGACTATCCCAAGAAGTGGGAAGACTATTTGCACTTTGTTGAATTTGCTTATAATAACCATTAGCAAGCTTCAGCAAAGCTTAGTCATTTTGAAATATTATATGGTAGAAAGTGTAACACTCCTATTACATGGAGTAATCCAGTAGATATATTGATGTTAGGACCCGGCATGTTAAAATAATTGGAACTAACATTGAAACGGGTACAAGTCAATTTGAAAACTGCTCAAGACAGACAAAAGAATCATGTCAGCCCTAAAAGAACTCCGAAGGAATTCCAAGTAGATGAGCATGTGTTTGTTAAGGTGAAACCCAGAAAGAGCTCCTTTATACTAGGGAGTTATGCTAAATTAGCACCCAGATATTACGGATTGTTCGAAATACTAGAAAAAGTAGGGCCAATGACATATCAATTATCCTTGCCATCTAATCTTAAAATACATAACGTCTTTCATGTTTCTATTTTGGAAAAGTATATACATGATGCTACTCATGTGATTGACTGGAATGTGATTCGGGTAGAACCAGAAGGATATTTTTCGGTGGAACCGAATTGTATTCTTGACATGAGGAAAAAATTTCTCCAAAATCGCACCATTGGACAGGTAAAGATGCAATGGAAACACCTCAGTCTAGATGAAGCAACCTGGGAATTAGAGAGCGATATGCGGGTGGCATATCCAGCTCTGCTCCAAGAAGACTCAAAATAAATTAAGCAACATCGAGGACGATGTTGAGCTTAAGGGGGGGTGTTTGTAACATACCTAGAACTAAAAAATACATATTTATTTTATCCCAATAAAGACATTATGTTAATTTTTATTGTAAAATTTATGACCAAGTTGTTGTAATGAAAGAATTATTTATTTTAATAATTAATAAAAGGAGACACCTATCTAGGGGAGACTATTAAATGAGTGTTCACTGACTCACTAGGAGGAAGGAGTAGTTGTATAAGGTAGGTTGACAAGTGGAAGCACTAGCATTTCACTTTCTATCTTTTGCAAGAGAAATATCCCTAAAAAAGTGGCCATGTTCCCTGAGAGGGGGAACTGAGTTGGTGGCTCATTTAATTCCAAAACTGACCCAAAGACCTAGGCAATCTTATATAAACCATGAAATTGAGCAGGAGACTCACTACTCATTCTAATTTCTAAGTGAATGAACCTTGTGACTACTGCAAACTGAAAAGTCGAGCACACAACGAATTTGATGAGGGGATAACTGAAGTGATTTGTTGAGTTAAGATTGCTACTAAGTGCTAAATTGTTGAATTCTATTGTGTGGCAGAGATCTTCATCCTAGTGGTTTAGTAAACAAGCTCAGGGAAGCAAGTAATTTTGGCTGCTCCCAAGAGAAGGTTGAGTGGAACAGTCTCCCATGGGTGTTTGTCCCCTTTCTGAATTCTATTCTAGGTTCAATTATTCTTTAATTTCTGCATCTGTACTTTCATTTTGACATATGCTTGGGAACTATAAATAGGATGTTTTATAATCTCTTTATCTGGAAGCTATTAAGAACTATATTTATTGGTATTCAATTTAAAGGATAGATCCATTGGTTTAGTAGTTTCTATGCAAATATTTCATAACCTAACTAATGTTCTTTATGTATCAATTTTGGATTATACTTAAGAACATAACTCTTTTACAGTACTGTAACTAATTAGGGCTTTAATGTCGAATAAGATTTATATAGATTTAAGCTTAACCTATATCTTATAATAATTCTAAAGTTCATATTGAAGTATCTTCCTTAATACCCTTGCTTTTACAATAATCTTTCCAGGATAAGTGTCATGCCTCTTTAAAACAAACTATAGAACTAATTTAGAATAACTAGGGTTTAGCATGAATAGTAATAACTAAGCTAGTTTCACATAAGGGAATATTAAGCCCAGTCTCTTAATGATTAAATTGTTTAGTAACACCAAGTCGAGATTATTGACATATCGTACCACTAGTTACAGGCTTCAGGTCAAGCTGGTGTTGTCTCTGAAGTAATTTGGTTGCAAAAGGAAGTTGCAGACAGCCTTAGGGCTTAATTAATTTCAGAACAGTATAGTTAACTAAACAGAGTTACAGTATTGAAACCCTCATGGGTTCTTACAGTACCAAACAAGATTTAAAACCAAAAAAAAATATTACTGAGTGGCATAGTCGGTTACGACTCCACGGGTGATAAATAACATCCTTACAACATCAAATGTATATTACCAAAGCGAGTATATCGCTTCCATATCCTGAACCCAGCACGGAGTGGGAAAACCCCCAACACCAAAAAAACACACCACAAGACCCAATTTGTTTCCTCAAGAGCCACGCAAGGTAATGACATGGGTCTTACCAGTTAAAAGGCAGTTTCGTTGCCAAGTTTCATCCACACTCCCGTTGCATAGTTTTTCCTGCACACATTAAGTTTTACATTGGAAGTTAAACCTTAGTTATCTTAAAATCCTGGTATAAAATAAAAACAAATACTGAAGTTACATGTTACCTTCTCGGCCTTCTAAGGTGCACAGTCATCACCAAAACAAGGATTGCAGGCTCCTTCAACAAACAAATCAGGTTCAGACAAACTCAGAGAATATCAAGGATCAAGTTTTAGAACTCCTCTATCTCATCTTACATCCAGAGAAGGATTAAGACCAAATAGTTGAAGGCCAAATGTGTCAGTAGAGCAATATCCACTTTTGAACAAAACCTCATCGAAATGACAGACCCTTTCTCCAATGTGTAGTAAACCTTTATGGTTTTGAACTGTGCGATGTGATCGTCAACTGGAGTCATCACTGCCATCACATGGTCTGAGAGTAAACAAATTAATATCGTGTCCTTTATCCTTCACCGTCACCATAATGTTTCCCAATTCAACCATCATGTTGTTTTTAAAGGTTAATCACATGGCATGGGTCACTCCAAAGGTTCTACTAAGCATACTACTTTTACTCCCATTGTAAGGTTTCAATTTGTATATACAACTTTCCACCACTTAAAGACTTATAGCATATAATTGTGTATATTGTGTTTTCAACCTGCATTGATAAGAATTGGCCTTTAGTATATACTTAGGTTAGAACCCTTTTTTTTGTCAAAAATAGATACTATATAGTATGGCATATGAACATCGAAACTAGGTTAACGTTTAGATCCTTGTCATAAACCTGCATTTTACCTTTTTTGTCACTTATGGTGTTATAATTTAAGACTGTTTTCTTTAGCTCTGATGTCGGGGTGACCTCACCCACCTACACATGAGTAAAACGAAAATTCATGCATTATTAATAACGACTAAGTAAGACCATGAGTTATCCCTTGTGCAGCTCAAGAGTAAAATCAAACAGGAGGTAACGACAAATTGTTTTACGACAACAAGTTCAACAGAGTCCTTTAAGACAGATTTTTATGTCACAAAGTAATGTCATGTCAGCAGATCACAACACATGACAAAAGAATTATGAATTATAATATCTCTCTAATTATTTTTCTAGGAACTTCTAAATTTAATTACAGTAAATAAAAAAAATTATTTGTGAATTTTAGGGATGTTACATATTCAGCCAGGGTTTGAAACCCTTTAACAAAATTTTATCTTATCACATATTCTAGATGATAGGCTTTACTCTAAGTTACTCAGCTCGCAACTGAGAGGCTCTCTTAGGTCAAGGCAGTAATTATAATTTTACAAATTACAGGGTAAGTTTTTAAAACTTAAAAATTATATACCTTAATGGAAAAGACTTTAATTAAAATATGTTCAGTAAACATTCCTACAAAGTTAGGATTAGCCATGTCTACAAATAAAACAATAACCATTATAAATATCTCTTTTCAATATTTGTCGAATTCCCAGATTGAAACGTTAGTATAATGCTATAGATTTGGACACAGTTCTTTAATTGTTTAGGTCATGCGTTCAAAACCCGTAAGGGTAATTTTTATTATAAGGGTTTTAATCAACAAATCTAAACTGAAAACAAGAGAGCAAACTTATCAACGATATATAGTTTACGCATTCTAGAGAAACATAGAATCCTTACGGCTCAAAACAAAAGAAAAGAATATATATCAGTCAACCAGACTTCCTTAGTTTAAACATTGACGGATCTAAAATAACGATATAAGAAAGCGGTGGCCTCATAGACTTAATCTTCAAAACTAAAGATACAGTAAATGCTCCAAAAAGGGAGCCAAAACATTAAATCAAGAATAGATTTTAACATGTCAAAACCCTGAGGTTGTAGGCTATAAGAGTTTATATTCGTCTTAAAACCAACCAACAATTTACAAAATATATACTAAACAAAAACATTGTTGGATTTCGATAATACGTTATAGAGTATGTATATAAGCATCTACAAAATCCATTTTAACGAACTCAACAATACAATGGCTTCATGGCCCTAATTTACAAAATGCAGTAATAAAACCACAATGCCAGAAATATAATCAAAGTACAGAGTAAAACTATCATATTACAACCAAGAATAAGTAAAGTTACAGGATCATAAACCCCAGTGAAATGGTTCTCTCAAACTTTAAACATTATTTTTTACAAATCTCTGTAAGAGCTCGAATCTACAACAAACTAAAAACGATGTATTACATTGTAGTTCCCTTCGAACCCTACGATCTGAGGGAGACTTTTTTTTTTTAAACCCACCTAAAAAAATGCCATCAGGCCGAACCACAAGAGGGTTTACCACATCAAACTGAAGGAAAATCGTAAGTGACTCCAACCCATGAGAACGTTGGCCAAGCCACATAGCCACAGAACCATAAGGAGCAAGGGATGTAGGGTATCGGGTCTTCGCAAACCATGTTTTCCCCNAGTGACTCCAACCCATGAGAACGTTGGCCAAGCCACATAGCCACAGAACCATAAGGAGCAAGGGATGTAGGGTATCGGGTCTTCGCAAACCATGTTTTCACCTCCACAGAGACCGATTCCAATCCAACACAACAATTCCAGCCATAACCTTCTGCAAGCAAACAACGCAGAGGTTAAATACATATTTAAAAATATAACCTATAATAGCGAAGAACAATAACGAAATCAGAGGTGACTTACCCTTAAAGATTCGATGATGGCAATGATGGCCATGGAGATAGTCCACCAAAACTAACACCGATGGAAACTCACATTGTTGGCCAAGGATCCAACCCAATACAACCTATCCAGTGCAAATACAAATTTTGAGTGTGTGTCGCAGGCCAGGAAAATGCCAAGAGCCCGAAATCCAAGGCCGAGAGCTTACACAATGCAGTGGTAGAGCTCACCGCGTAGAGGAAAAAAACTCGATACAAGGCAAAGTATCCCCTTAGGATTTTTCAAAAGGCACAATGCTTTCCAACTAGAAAGCCATGAGCCTTCACGTGGATCCATTAAAATCCACTTAAGTTTTAATTTTTATTATCCCAAACTCTATAGTTTCAAACACCATCGAAATACTCCATGCCTTTGCATAAAAGGCCACCATGTTTACCTTATGCATACTTTGTTTCAAGGTAAGCTTAGAAACTTTGGTTATGGTTGTTTTTCATTGAACAGTTAGGCCCTTCCTTTGTGTCTTAGTCTATATCTTTTTAAGGGTTACCCAAGTGAGGCGATCCCTCCTCCGCAAAACACCTACAAAAGTATAAGTAGGTTTTGCGTTAGCCAAGAGCTAATTAAGACCTGTAAAACCCTTTGTCCTAGCATCACAATAAATCAACAAGTACTTAAAACCAACTATAACTGATGCTATTTAAACATGACTTTTACGACTTGACGACAAGTAAACTAGTTCATTATAACATTAAG
Organism: Pseudotsuga menziesii; assembly: GCA_001517045.1. Taxonomy (NCBI): domain Eukaryota; kingdom Viridiplantae; phylum Streptophyta; class Pinopsida; order Pinales; family Pinaceae; genus Pseudotsuga; species Pseudotsuga menziesii. The sequence continues at coordinate 875,803 of LPNX010964449.1, read as the reverse complement.
TTTCAATTTAAAAGTTGTTGTAACTAAGAGGTCATGTTCGATAGATAAAGCGCTAACTCAAGTTAAATGATAGGTGAAAGGGTTAGTGTGAATTTGTTTGCATTATATGTATTTACAGTTAGATCTTCATAACAAAAAAAGAATTTATTTTATGAATTTTTTGGGGGATGTTACATTTGGTATCAAAACGTGTTTCCAAACACTAGGCCAGAAGATTGTCTCAACTCGTATACAAAATAAGAAAACAAGAATATTGATCATGTTTTAAAAACTATTTCTGTACAGAAATATAAATTTGTATTTTGTAGGAAATGAAAGGAGTAGAAGCATATGTAGAAGATGGATCCCATCATAATAATCCAGATAAAATATATGTGAAATTAAATAATCAACCATCTAAACTGCTTCAAACTATAAAAGATTTAAGAGCTGGATTACAAACTATAAAGGAGGATAACGAAAGAATCTTAAGGGCTCAAGAGGAACTAAATCAGATATTGCTAGATAAAATACACAATGGAGGCAAAGATAAAAGAAGAGAGCATGAAACTAAATATGGAACAGTATCATACAAACGTAAAGGTAAGAAATTAAAATTTTCTGACATTAAAAGTAAATCTTCTTCAGGAATTAAAGTAAGGTCGCACAAAGAAAAGTATAAATACTCTAGTGAAAGTAGTGATAGCGACAATGGTTCTAGAAAGAGGAAATATAAACCCTATGAAGAAATCTCAGGAGAATTTAAAAAGATAAAACCTCCTATGTTTAACGGAGAAGTGGAAAAGGGTGAAGAAGCCGACGCATGGCTATCGGGTATGAAAAAATACTTTCAAATTTATAACTACTCAGATGACTATCTATAATTTAACTGGAAAGGCTGAAATTTGGTGGGAGGATATAAAAAGAGTTTAAAAACTTAAAGAAAATTATGTAACCTGGAGAAATTTCAAGAAATAATTCAAAAGAAAATTCTTATCTAAACAGCATTATGAAGAAAGAGCTAAGGAGTTTTATGAACTTAGACTAGGTTCAATGACTATGAAAGAATTAACTAGTAAATTTTTAAGTTTATTACGATATATACCCTATATAATTGACGAAAATCCTAAGATAAAGAGGTTTCTGAGTTGTTTTCCTATTAGTTTCAAGGACATAATTGAGTTTGATAATCCAAAGACCCTTGAAGAGGAAATGAGAAAAGTTAACTTCTGTTACGAATAAAGTAAAAATAAGAGAGAAGGCATACCTAACTGAAAAAATAAAAGAACTAGTAACTTTGAGCAGAGAATGAAAGGTTTTAAGCCTAATAAAAGCTTCGAAAATCATTCTCGAAATGTTTCTAGGATTAATTATCAAGGAACGGATTTTAAAGGTAAAACACAGCAAAACATTACAGCACCAAAAGGCAGAGACATGCCTGATAATTATGTTAAAAACAATGAACAAAAAGGACCCTTGAAGTGCTGGAAATGTCAAGGACCTCATTATGCAAAAGACTATCCGAACAGAAAGAGAAACTACAGCATTGTACATACCATTCAGGAAGAAGAAATAGTTGGTGACGTAGCAAATGAAATTCCTAGAATTAATGGAATCTTGGAAAATCGACAGGTTGATCATCAAACATCCATGGTGGCAATAGAGGGTATGATAAAGAACAAGCATGTTTCTATTTTGATTGACCCAGATGCTAGTCTGAGCTATGTGTCACCTAATATAGCAGAAAATTTCCATTTACATTTGAAAAAGTTTGAAAAGTCTTGGTAGTTCAATTAGCTACAAGAACCAAAAGAATAGTAATTAATTATGTTGAAAACTGTGAAATGATTATAAGTCAAGTCAAAACTCAAGTAAAGTTAAATGTATTACCGTTAGGGTCTTATGATGTTTTAATATGTATGGACTGGCTGAAAAAACATAAAGTGATTTTAAATTGTTTTGAGAAAACATTTACATGTTTAGATGATAAAGGAGAAAGAGTTACAGTTAAAGGGATACCTAGAATAGTTTCTGTTAGACAAATTTCGGCATTACAAATTAAAAGAGGCTGTGCAAAAAGGTTGTAAAGTTTTTGTTGTGCATGTAACAAACATCAAACATTTAAACAAAAAAGATAAGTTAAAATTTGATGATATTCCAATCTTAAAATAATTCTCAGATGTTTTCCCATAAGAGATTCTAGGATTACCTCCAAAAAGAGAATTGGATTTTACTATTGAGTTATTACCATGAGTAGTACCTAATTCAAAGGCTCCTTATCGGATGAACATATTAGAACTTAACGAATTAAAACTACAACTACAAGAGCTGATAGATAAGAATTGTATACGACCAAGTGTATCCCCTTGGGGAGCACCTGTCTTATTTGATAAAAAGAAAGACGGTACATTATGTTTATGTATAGATTACCGTTAGTTAAACAAAATGACAATTAAAAACAGATATCATTTGCTCTGCACCGATGATATGTTCGATCAGATAACCGGAGCAATGATATTCTCCAAAATAGACTTGAGATCTGGATATCATCAAGTCAGAATTAAAGGAAAAGATATTTTTAAAACGGCATTCAGAACTCGATATGGGCATTAAGAGTTTGTATATGCCATTTGGGCTAACGAATGCTCCATCAACCTTTATGTGTTTAATGAACAGTGTTTTAAGTAAATACTTAGATAAATTTGCAGTCATCTTCATAGATGACATATTAATTTATTCAAAAACAAAAGAAGAACACGATGAGCATTTGCAGATAATACTATAGGTTCTAAGAGAACATAAATTGTATGTTAAATTTAGTAAATGTGAATTCTTTAAAGATAAAATACAGTGTCTAGGTCATGTGATATCCAAGGAAGGAATATCAGTAGATCCGTAAGATAAAAAAATAATGCAATGGCATGTTCCCAAATATGTATATGATGTACGGCCATTCATGGGAATCACGGGTTATTACCGAAAATTCATAGAAGGATTCTCGAAGATCGTGAATCCCATAACATCCTTACAGAAAAAGGAAAAAATATTTGTATGGGATCTAAAGTGTGAAGAAAGTTTTAATAAATTAAAGAAATTGTTAACTATTGCACCTATATTAAAAATAGCAGATTCAAACAAGGACTTTGTTGTGTGCACTGATCCATGCAATGAAGGTTTGGATGGAGTACTAACACAAGAAGGTCATGTAATAGCTTACAAATCAATAAAGTTAAAAACACATGAAAAGAATTATGCTGCTTACGATCTAGAGTTGGCTGCCATAATTCATTCTCTGAAAATATGGCGCCATCATATAATTGGTAAAAAACAATTATTAATGAATGATAACATAAGTTTGAAATACTTGTTTGATCAACAAAATTTGAATGAAAGGCAAGCAACATGGTTAGCTTTCCTCAGCAAATACGATTTCGAGATCAAACACATCTAAGGGAATGAAAATAAAGTGGTTGATGCCTTAAGTAGAAATGCAAGACTAAATTTTATAGACTCCATTAGCAGCTACAAAACATAATTAGATGATAAATTGGAAGAAGGGATAAAAATGGACGAGGAATATCAAAATCTAAAAGAAAAAGTAACAGAAAACGAATTTGAAAATGTAAAAATAGAATTCAGTGTGAACGAAAAAGGCCTAATGTTGTATAAAAGCAGACTATATGTACCTAATATAGCGGAAATTAAATTACTGATTTTAAATGAAGTACATAAAATTCCTTATCCCGAACATCCAGGTTATCAAAAGATGATAACAATGCTAAGGAAAGATTATTTTTGGCCTAATATGAAGAATGAAGTTGCTGAATATATAGCTGGGTGTATAGAATGTCAGCAAGTTAAAGCTGAGCATTGACACCCAGTAAGTCTTTTGCAAGCACTTCCAATTCCAGATTGGAAATAGAAAATTATCAGTCTCAATTTATAACTGGATTACTTAAAAATCAAAAACAAAATGATTCTATAATGGTAGTGGTAGATAAACTGAGAAAGGCAACACACTTTATACCTATTAAAACTACTTATAAGGCTGTTAATATTGTTGAGATGTCACTGATCTTAAAGGTCATGTAAAATTCATGAGGTAAACCCTATGTTGTAAGTTGGGTCAATAACACCCAGAAAAGAATAATATATTTATTATTGTGAGATTTCATAGGTAGGTAGGCCCCATCACTTAGATAGTTCAGCCCATTTAGGAAAAATATCAGGTGAAAAGATTATTATAAATAGGGAGGCACCCTCCCTCATTTATATACACTCACTCACACTTGTATTGCGCAAGAGAGAGAAAGGAGGGACAAATAAGGAGGACTAGTGTCTTTGGTGTTTGGCTCTTATGCTTGGAGTTTGGTCTCTCTCTCTTTGAGACCTTGTTATTTGGTCATTGCATTCTGGTAATCTATATTGAGGAAGTTTTTGTTGGGTTTTTTCCTTTAAGATTTCTCAGGGTAAATTATTGTGTACCTTGTGATTGTGTTTCTTTCAATGATCATCTTTATGTTGTTATTGTGAAAATGTATTAAATGATTATCAAGTTATGACTTAAGCTATGACAACATAGAAAACTTAACATTTGCATGACGATACTTAAGTATTTGCATGAGGAAACTTAAGTTAGCATCCTAACTAAGTGAACTAGCATCCAGTTGAAATATGAGTTCATTCTGAAGTCAATGTATGATGTATTTGGCCAAGCATGTGTTATATTGTGTGTAGGCTATCACTATTAGAAGAAATTTGGATGAAAATGAGCCTCCTAAGGAAAATGAGAAAAAAAAATGCCATGTAGGCAATTTGTTATATTATTTCACTTTTATCAAAGATGCCCAGGGTTATTTCACGTTTATCAAAGCTACCTTAAATATATATTTTATACTAAAATCAATTTATGAGGACGAAATTTGATGTAGTGTTTTCACCCAAAATAAAGAAATAAAATTAAATACAAAATTCCATCTTAAAAGTTATTTGACTTTTCATGGTGTATAATAATATTATTATTATATACTAATTATAATATAATAGTATTAAATATCAATGTTAGTTATAATATTAGTTAAAAGTTATTAGACTCAACTTTTACGGTTATTATAAAATATTAATTATAATATAATATTAGTATATATTAGTTATAATATTAATTAGTATTACTTTTATATATTGGTCATATATTATCTAAAAGATGGATGGGCATATTAGCTATGGTATTAGTTAAAAGTGTTTAAACCCAATTTTTTACGGTTATTATGAAATATTAAATAATATGAATTACTATGACTATTATATATTGGTTGCATATGACCTAGAAGATTATGTGTATATTAGTTATGATGTTAGTTATTATTATAAATTAAACACATATTATATATTTTAGAATATTAATAATAATATAGTATTATTATATTTTAGTTATAATATTAATTACTATTACTATTATATATTATTTATTGGTCACATATTACCTAAAATATGGATGGGTATATTAGTTATGATATTAGTTAAAATTTATTGTACACAACTTTTTAGGGTTATTATAATAATATTAATTATAATATATTATTGTTATTATATATTAGTTATAATATTAATTACAATTATTATATATTATATATTCCACCATATTTTTGGACAGAGTTAAAACTATTTGACCCATTAATATTTTTGGATGAGTAATATTTTTTAACTGAGTTAAAGGTATTGGACCAAGTAATATTATTATATATTAGTTATGATATTAATTATTTTTACTATTATATGTTATAAATGGGAGAAGTATTACCTAAAATCAGTGAGCATATTAATTTTATTTTCAATATCCAAGATAATTTTGGGCAGCTTAGGCAGCCAGTAGACAAATTATATAATTAAAATAATTCACCTATCCCCAAATTTATATTAAAATATTGTTTCAGACCTATACTGTATTTGAATTGTAAAGCAATTTCATTGGCTAACACATCATGACATGGAATTAGGGTTGAAAGGCCCGTTTTGAGTTGAAATTTCCTCTAATTGAAGTGATTCAATTTTGAAGTATACAAAGAAAAAAGAGTTAATTAATGTGCAAGGTTTTTCTACTAGTGTAAAAAGTGTGAATTGGTGTGCAAGGTTTTCTCTTTAGTGTTGAAAAGGTTTCCATCTCTATTCTCTCTTGCTCCGTGATGACACCTGGGGTGTTGATTCTCTCTTATCTTAAACCTGGGGTGCTAAGAGAAATCTGCTATTGTAAAATACATTCTCTATTATTTATCAGTATTATACTTTGGAGATTTGTCAGGGGTTTTCTCCCTGATTGTTTTGAGGGTTTTTCCCAGAGTATATATTGTGTTATGTGTGATTGATTATGTATATGAATGTTCAAATTGTTTCAAGTACTCGGTAATTCAACATTTAAATATTAAAGATCAAAGCTCAACCAAATATTCAACATGGTATCAAAGCTCGAGGTTTGAAGGAGTTAAGTCAAGCAATCTTAAGCCAATGTAGACCTTGAGAAGTTGAGCATAGTACTTGAAGATCAATGACTTCAATCTCCGTCTGGAAGACCGACTTGAAGACACCTTAAATTTCAACACTTGAAAGACCAAGACCCTGAACATCCTAGAGGAGCATGACTTGGATGTCTACGTATCCATCATTGTGGAAGAGCCTACATCAAATGCAAGGCGCAATACTTTCAAAAAGAACCAAGATAATGCCAAGCAGATCATCTATGATTCAATGAAAGACAACTTGATGTTGATAATTATTCCATTGAAGACCGCAAAGGAATGCTTTGATACTTTGACGAACTTCTATGAAAAGAAGGCTCTAAGTCAGAAGAGGGAATTGAAGAACAATCTTTGGAATTTGAAGATGGAGAAGGACAAGACAGTGGCCTACTTATTCATAAATATATCTCATGTAAGAGATCAACTCACAAGCATTGTAATAATGGTGGATGAGAATGATCTCATTCATACTATTGTCAATGGTCTTCCACCTTCATGGGAGACATTCCTAGCTGTGATAAATGGTTGATATGAACAACCTAACTTTGAGATATTATGGTGTGATTTCCTCTAAGAGAAAGGGTGAATCCAAAACAAGACTGCTTCCACCAAAGAAGAAAACCTTGATCTTATGGGAAGGATAAAGAGAGGATTTATGAGATCAAAGTGCAAAATGTTTTCTCATGCAATGATTCGCTATATTATGCATGCAAAGAATCGCTACCTCTTCCATGAGACCAAATTTTCAACTTAAGATGCAGTGAGCTTTCGTCAAGAAAGAATATCAATATATAAGGACTCCATTTATCTCCGCAAGGAAGCAAAGATCAAGAGGGAACCCACAAAATAATAAAAGATAAGTATGTGTATTTTGATTGTTCTTGTAAATCATATTTGAATGTTTTTTAATATAATTCATTACAATTATATATAAATATGTATTCCTAGAATTAGAAAGTATGTTATAATATAACATGGTGAGCATATGGTATAGTTTTCTTTTATTCGAGAATAGTAAAGCTCATGTAGTACATGTTATGATTGAGTAATTAGCATATAGTACTACATAACATTCCATTAGATATGGATGGAGGTTGTGATGAAACATTGGTTAAAATTTGTGCGACTCATAGTCAAAGTTGAAATGACCAAGACCATAACATTTCCTCTCAGTCTAAGGAGTGCCAACCTTTCAAGTAGCCCATATTTTTTCTAGTCTAGATGAATCCTGGTTATTGCACAGTAGATTCAGTCATCTTCCCTTCAACAAGAGTCTCAATCTCCTACAAAAACAATCCATGGTCAAGTGGTTACCAGTTATACATGAACAATTCAGCTCCTGTGAGGATTGTATCATTAGGAAACATCAAAAAGACAGCTTCCCCACTTCCATATCTCGAACTAAAGAACATCTTGATATAGTTCCCCACTTACACATCTCCAACTAAAGAACATCTTGAGGTAGTTCTTGAGAGCTGAGAACATGATATTCTCATCATCTTAGGCACTTACTTTTATGCCACCAATCAAAGCTGAGGACTCGATGATAACTTGTGGACATTAATGTTAAATTAATAATTTAATTAAATCTGGGCATGCATATTAAATTAATGTTGGGGCTTACATTGGAGGCACTTACTTTGATGGCACTGATGAAGGCTAAACGGTGATGGCTGAAGACTTGAGATCAATTCTTTTATAGGTTTCTATGTTTAATTTCTTAATTACATAATAATTAGTTTTGCATAAATGGGTTTTCATACATGACATCTTAAATGGATGTTTTCGGTTAATCTTTCTATTGTTTTATGTTTGATTTATTTTTAATTTCTTAATTAGATAAAAATAGTTTTGCATAAATGGCTTTCCATACATGACATCATAAATGGATGTCTTCTGTTATATCTTTCAATAATTTTATGTCTGATTCCTGGATGATAATATTTTGGCATCAATAAATTTGAGGTATCATCTTTCAATCTTCTTAGTTTGTCATTGATAGCTTTGAGGGATCATCTATGCATCCTCCTTTATAAGATAACTTTTTATTACATATATCTTGTGTATTTTCTTACTTTCAGTGTTATAAAATTAGAGGGTAAAGGGTAAAGGGTGCTTGGCATTTATTACTTTCAGTGTTATAAAATTAGAGGGTAAAGGGTGCTTGGCATTTATTCCATCATGATGGAGGTTCTTCTTAATCAGACATTATTTGATGTTTCGATTTGATGAAGTTATTACTCTATAAAATTTTGGCAAAGGGGTGCTTGGCATATTCCATCATGTTCTTCTTAATCATACATTATTTGATGTTTCGATTTGATGTTCTTCCTCTATAAAAATTTTGGCAAGGGGTGCTTGCCATTTGTTTTCACCATGACTTGATTTAGGTCTTCCTATAGCATTTGTACAGGCTCTGTTAAGGATTCTATGATGGTTTGTTTTTATATGTAGTTTCAAGTTTGTATTTCAACTTTAATTCAGTATATCAATTTGTTTCAAGAATAATTCCGTCTTGCCAATCCATATTTCTTTGATATATGGCTTGTATGATATATCTTGTTATACCTTTCGTTTCTTTTAGGGTTTTAAGTATATCCACTTTCTTCTTGTCAAACTATATTTCTTTGATATATGACTTTTACAGCATATCTGCAGTGAATATGTTTCTTAGTGTATATCTTTGCTCTCTTATGGATTTTTCGAAAGAAATGGTAGGACCATTTCTGTGTTTCTTTTAGCTTGTGATGAGTCTCTATCTACTGCACCAACTTCAGAAATATTTTAGAAGAGTATTAATGCTTAAAGGTGGGATGTCGTAAATCATGCTACATAGGTGTATGACACGGCAGAAATATTTGGCACAGCTTTTTGAGAAGTATATTTGTCTCGAATCTCTCTGATTTCTGGAGGATAATATTCTATATTGGATCAATAAAATTGAGGTATCATATTTCAATCTTCTTAGTTTGGCATTGACATCTTTAAGGGATCATCTCTGCATTGTACTTTTCAGTTATAAGGTATTTTTGTTACATAGATATTGTGTATTTTCTCTTACTGTGTGAACTATTGCCATTGCATAGAAATATTTATATGGTTGAATTTTATGATCATGCAATGTTTCTAACCATTTGACTGAATTTGGTTTGTAGGGAAATGCTATGACCAACAAATAAGAATGACAAATATGAAGACAGTATCGTTACAAATCTCATATTCAGAGGAAAACAGAAGCTGGAATCTTCTAGGAGAATATCAGAATAGAACCTTTCATGCTATTCTAGAAGACTCCAGGAAAAAGTTATTTTCATTGGTGAATAACATTTAAATATTTCCAGTTCTCATTCATGTCTCGAAAGAGAAGAGGATAATGATGGAGGATCTAGATTATGATTCTCAGTATTTAAATATTTGAGAGGGAGAAGATAAAAGAGTCCTCGAATTCGTTAGCCCCTAAAGAAACAGTAGAACCGGTTGAAAGGTCACTTGAGGAACCTCCTACTAAAAGGAGATATACATGGTGTTGAGACATCTACAAGAGGCAGAAAGGCATGGAGTACCATTAGGATCATTCATAAAGTGAAGAGCCCTGAAAAATACTTGGGGTATGTTGCACTGATGAGTCACATCACTGATTCCAAACCTTCCACCAATGAATAAGCTTCTAATAAGCAAGTATGAAAAATGCCATGATAATCTATTATGAAGAATTATGTTTGGGAGGTTGTTCATAAACCTGAAGGGAAGTCCATAGTAACTTCACCAGATGGATATAAATATTGCCTTCCTCAATGTTGAGATTGAGGAAGAGGTATACTTTCAGCAACTTGAGGATTTTGTAGTGCATGGGGAGGAGTCCCATGTATGCAAACTTAAAAGATCCTTTTATGGGATTAAGCTAGCCCCATAGGCTTGGTATTCAAGTTTGACAACTATCTTCATATATTAAACTTCTTTGAGAGTGAAGTTGTTCCGAACCTGTACTTCAAGATTGTAAATAACCAACCTCTAATATTGGTTCTATATGTTAATGATTTGTTCCTTGTTGGAAAGGAACAACCGATAATTCGGTGCAAGAGGGAGCTCACATCTAAGTTCAAAGACTTGAGTCTTATGCACTACCTTCTTGGTATTAAAATATTGACAAAGGAAAGATGAGATTTTCCTTTCACAAGGCAAGTACACATTTGATGTGTTGCAAAGGTTTGGTATGATGGATTCCAAATCTATGAATACTCTAATGGTTTCTAGTTTAGGGAAACTACGTGAGTCAAATTTTGGATCGGATCTAGTGGATTCTACCATGAATATGTAGGTTATTGGTTTCTTAATGTATTTGATACATAGTAGACCTGTTATATGTTATGTTGTGAGTCGGATCATGTTTCAACCTAGACATAGACATTGGATTCCTACTAAGTATGTGCTTAGGTACCTTCAAGGTACATTTTCTTATAGACTCAGATATGCCTCTAGTGATGAGGTAAAGTTACTTGGTTATGCAAACTCCAATTAGGATGGTAGTATTGCGACCAGTACTACAGAAGAAAAGGTGTATTGTGGCTAGTACTGCATAAGCAAAGTGTATTATGCCTAGTACTACATAAGAAAAGTATATTGTGGCTAGTACTACCTGTTGAGAAGTTGTGTGGCTTAGGAAGCTACTAGTTGGGTTGTTCAGGGAGAAGCTTAAGACTACAATCATTCACTCTGTTAAATGGAGGTGTATTAAAGCTCTCAGAAAACCATTCAAAATGAAGTATCACTCCATCAAAGACATGGTCCAAAGAAGTGCCTCAGTACATTGATACTAATGAAAATATAGCAGATGGGTTATCTAAACCTCTAATGGTGACGAAGTGTAGGTACTTCCAAGACAAGCTTGGTATGGTATAGAATGCATCCCTCATTTAGAGGGAGTGTTAAATTTACAAGATCACAAGTTATTATCCAAGTCAATATTGTGCACTAGGATTGGGGCTCATGTGTTGAGGTAATAGGGAGCCTGAGTTGGACTCGGGAACTTGGAGTAAATTCTTGGGATGGACTCAAGAATGACTAAGTATTTTGTGTAAAAGGTTAATCCTCATGTGTTGAGGTGAATACTTTGATATGTCAAAGTGATAATGTTGTACAGTCTTGTTGGACAAGGCTAAGGACTTGTGTACCAAGTCAGATCCTCATGTGTAGAGGCAATTATTTTCTAGTTGAAGCATGTTGATGTGTGACATTCTACTAACCATGATCTAGATATTAAGTCTCATCTAAAGACTTATCACCTCAAGAGTGAATTAGTTTAGGATTAGATCACTTGGCATGAATAGTAGAATGATAGATAGATAGATAATTAATGTGATAGATAAAAGTGGGCACATATGGATCATGTAGATAAGATAGAGAGATAAGAGATAACATGCATAGAGAAATAGATAATTCTAAATGCTCATGGCAATTAACTTCAGTTAAATAGAGAATTCAAATTGCACATGTTATTGACTCCAGTTAAAAAGAGAATTTGTTGCACATGTTGTTGACTTCAGTTAAGAAAGAAGAACTCGAATTATTGAACTCTAGTGATGTAAACATTGCAAGCATCAATTAAAGTAAAGAGAACTCAGTTTGATCACTCCAGTGATGCAATCAAGAAGGAGTTCAATCAAATGAGTTAATTAAGTGATAATAAACTAGTTAACTAGAGTGTTTTGCATGACGATACTTTAGTTAAACTAAAATACGACACTTAGTTATGACACTTAAGATAAACTAAAATATGACACGTACATTAACTAAGTGTTTACATGACGACACTTGAGTATTTTCATGATGAAACTTAAGTTAGAATCTTAACTAAGTGATCTAGCATCTAGTTGAAATATGAGTTCATTCTAAAGTTGGCGTATGATGTATTTGGCCAAGCATATGTTATATTTCGAGTTGGCTATCAAGTGATCCAGTTTTTATGTATCCAAGAAAAATGGGAGAATTAGTGTGCATGGTTTTCGTACCAGTGCAAAAAGTGTAAATTTGTGTGCAAGGTTTGCTCTTTAGTGTTGAAAGGGTGAATGGTTGAGAGGACAGAGGTCGCTAGTGCAAATAGTGTGAATTGAATTATATGTTGGGAATATTGTTGAGAACCTCCTTCCATCTCTATTCTCTCTTGCTTCGTGATAACACCTAGGGTGTTTATTCTCTCTTATCTTGCACCTAGGGTGCTGAAAGAAATCTACTATTGTAAAAGACATTCTCTTCTATCTAACAGTATTATACATTGGAGATTTGTTGGGGTTTTTCTCCCTCATTGTTTTGAGGGTTTTCCCCAGGGTATATATTGTGTTATGAGTGATTTCTTATGTATATGAATGTTCAAATTGTTTCAAGTACTCGGTAATTCAGCATTTAAATGTTAAAGATCAAAGCTCAACCAAAAATTCAACATGTACCAATCGAGGGTATATCATGTCTAAGTACCAACTATATTCACTACATGTAGTATTCCCCAAACGCACGTTTATCCATTGAAGGACATATCTCTGTGGTTATTTTTAGATGTAAGAACACATGTAGCCTAATAAAATATTTATATGGCATATCATAGGTGTGTTGGTTCAAGAACATGGTTCTGACACCACCTGTGGTTTTCTTTGCCTTGAAACTTAAAAATCACACAATATATAGAAATATTAGGATGTAAAACTAGAATATGTAGAACAAAACTAGAAACATGAGTCAATATAAAGATAATATAGCAGGAAATGAGCTTTTGTATTATGGAAAACAATATTCATAGGATGTTGATGTATCTTGTAGGATGCTGCTGCAATAGTAAAGAATATGGTTCTCTAATCACGTCATCATCAAAAGGAGATATAGAAAGTCCATACTCTTCATGGTGGTTCCTCTTTGAAATATCATTGGAATATTAAGAAACTCAAAGTTTGGTAACTCAACACCAACTTCAAAGAATTATACAAAAGCAAAAAGGGGTGAAAGTTCAAAAAAGGTTTCCAAAATATGGAGGTAAAGATTATTTGAACAAATTTGGTTTTTATGGATTTGATTAATCCTTTTGGTGTTAGTGGTGATGTTACATGATATATCAATATGCACAATCCATGTCTCTTTAATTTTGAGAACACAAAATTGCAGTACATGAGTGCCACTACTAAAATTGCAGCTAAAGAAAATTAATGAGCAGAACCATAACAGAGCACTTGGTGCAAAGGAAGGAGTACCAAATGAGAATGCCACTTGGGAATATGAAAAAAATTTGCAGCATCCAAATATTAAATTGCTTGATGACAAGAAATCTTGGGTGGGGAGGATTGTAATGTCCCCGTTTTTATAATTGCATAGTAGGACAATTCCATCAATCCTACTAGTTCCCTAGGTTGGATGCATACATTTGGAATTTTAATAAGGGAGCTAATAAATGATGTTCAGACATTAGAATGGAATAAATATTTAATAATGGATCTAATTAAATAAATACAAGAGAAAATTGAAGTGGCAATGGAGCATGGAGACACATGGATATTATGGGGCCCACACAAGCTAGAATTTTTGTGCCACATGGCATCCTCCTCTTGCAATTTCAAATCCATGGGAAGCCTAATGTTTTGGATGACTTATAAGGCTAATACACTTGGCCATATGCATCATAGGTCAAATTTGGAAGGAAATGTAACTTACATGGAAGAGAAAGAGGCATGTTAGAGCTTGTGAGACACTTGGACCAAATTCCTTAGCTCTATGACAACAATGATGAAGATGCTATGACACCTATGACACAAATCAGATCTAAAGGCTGACATCTATCATATATGACATGTTAGGGATAAAAATAGCTCCAAGTGGGTGCTCAAGGGAGTTAAGGCAACTAAGATGCTTCCACGTGTGATTTGGTGGAAGTGGAAGACTAGGAATTGTTGTACAAGTGGCATTCTTTGTAATCTCTTCCCAACTAGAGTTGGAATGCATCTCTTGGAAGGAATTCGACCCATAGAGAGCTTGGAAAATTTATAAATTTCAAGAACAAAGAATGAAGGAAGATTTTGATCATTTGATAAATTTGCATTTGTGAAGAGAGAGAGCTAGTGGATGACTAGTTTCTTGCCTTAGCCAATTTTGAGGGTGAAATATTCTCATCCAAGTTGGTGTGTGGAAAGGCCATTCAGGTATTTCATGGAGCTTTAATGGAGTCATAAGTTATAGGTGCAAGCTACAAGGAAGCTCGTGGTTTCTTCTAGTGCAACGCATTCTCTCAACCATTTCCATTCTTTCTTGAATATTCTTGCTCATGGATGGATTGTGCTTTGGGTGAGCTATTGTACTCTTTGGGAGAGCTTCTCGTGGCCCATTTCTGATGGTAATAAGATTAATCCACTCTATTCTTCATCTTTAGAAAGTATTAGGTCTAAATACAAAATGGTTGTATGTAAAAGTGATTATTAATGAGCAAACAATGACCATTTTCCCACTAGATTGATGTATGTCATTGTAATGTTGATGATTTTGAATGAAATAATGTATCTCTAATATATTTATGAAGAATTGACTACCATTGATACTCTTTTATTCATCTTCAGAAAGTCTTAGGTCAAAATACCAAAATATTTCATGTAAAAATGTTAAACAATGAAAAACGGTGACATTTCCCCACTACCTTGTTGTGAACCAATGTAATGTTGATGGATTCAAATGGATAAGTAAACTACTGATGGTTTATGGATGAATGGACTGTTATTTTTTAGTATTACAAGTTTCATGTTCAACACTTAAGCATTTGAAGTCATCTTACTCAGTTTAATTGCATTTGGAGAAGATTTGGTGTCATTTCCCCAAAGGTCGAATTAATGATTTTGTAGTTGTTTGGGAGAGGGTTATAATAGCATGTATAAATTGAATAATGATGCATATGAGACCTTAAAAATGTCCCTTAAACATCCTCTGCCTCTGTTCAAAAATTCAAGTGGGTTTGGGAACCTTTGAGAAGTCATTTTCAGCATTTACCCAGGGGGAATTGGAACCCCAAATTGCTAGTGAAAACGCCTACTTTGGCTAGAACATTAAACAAGTTTGCAGAAGTATTTGGAGGATCATAAATCATCCCTGAACATAATATTCAAGTCTTAATATCAGTCATATACCTTCTCAGAAGATTTGGGAGCATTTGGTTCAATTTGGAGACCTAAACATCAAAACTAGTCAAAGGTTGAAATAGGGAAAAAAGTGAAAAATTGGTCATTTTAATAAAAATTAGAAAAAGAGACATTACATTGCACCTAGGGCTATGGCAGTAGCAGATGGGATTGGACCCCTAGACCTCATGTCACACGAATAGCAACCCCATCCCAGTTGGAAATTCCCCTAATTACAATAATAATAAAAGACAACATTAAATATATCGAGAAATGTGACCACTAGACCATAAATACTCTACTAAATGACCCTCGTGAATCTAATGATGCCTCATTATATGTATGTAAATGTCTCAAAAATGATGGTTTTAAATGTTACAGTATCATCTTAATAAAGTATAACAACAAATTTGACCACCATTTGACAACATATTCTAACATTAAACTAGAACAAAATAAACATAAATTATATTTAATTATCGGGTAAGGTTCGTCCTTTAACATAGATGTGTCTATAAGGTGCTTGTATAGTTCATATTCATTATTAATTTTCCGTTTAGACATTATGAATATTTATATACTTTAAATGCATGTTCAATTAATAAATTATTTGGTTTAATATAATCAATTATATTTGAGCAAGTTAGACCTTCTTAACATGTAGCCAAATTAACATGCATATCGTGAGCATAACACACAGGCTGATGGTCTCTCCAAGCAGGCTTTGAAGATGGATATGGGTTTTGGATTCTTTTATGAATCTCTGGATGGCATGATCATAGATCATGGTCAATTTATGCTTTTCTAGCATGTGCAGAGCTATATGCTCTTATTCTATTGGCACTTTGTGATTTATATGTATTTGTTCTTAGTCTGCTTTGCTGTGACTTTCAACCGGCATGTTTAGCTCAGGACTTGTCTGTTTTTTTATCACTTTCGATCTCTATCAGCATATTCTGACCTGTTTATCAGGGATGATGAGAAAAGTCTGCAATTGTCAGACTTTGTGCTCTTTCTTTATGGGCTCTTTGTAAGACTGCTTAGATCATTTCTGTCTTTGCTTTGATGGGGTTACTTTTGTGCATTATGTGCCAGGACTGAGAGGCCAATTTGTATAAGATGTCTTTTGATTCTTGAATGAATAACAAACGCTGGTATTTTTTCCTCTAAAAAAAAAAACTTGTAGCCAAATTAATTGTTAATAAAAATACCAAACTCCAAAGTTGGTAAACAAATTCTCTATTAGTAGTAGTAAATTCTCTTGATAGATAGTCAAAATTTTGTTAGACTAGTTGTCACTATATTGTTCACCCTTCCATCCATCCTTTAACATATACAATTTTTTTCTATCATGACAATGGAATGTCAACCTTTGAGTACATTAAGTATCGCTCAACCGAACCAACTCACAAGCAATTACTAATTTAGTTCAAACCAATCAATTGTTAATTTAGTTCAAACCAATAACGTACTCCTAACTAACAAATTTAGTTCAAACCAATAACCTACTCCTAACTAACAGATTTAGTTCAAATCAATAACCTACTCCTAACGAATAAAAACCTGGTTTTTTTTAAGGGGACATATAATTAAAGAAAGAAAAAGCAGTCAAGCTTGTGAATTGAAATCAAATCCGTTACGAGTGTTTTAAACGCCTCTCGCTGCCTATGAATCAAGCATGTGATTTGATATCAAATCTCTGGTACCGAGGCTTGTAAATGCTTTTCGGACCTCTGTTTTTAGGGTTTTAGATGCCTTTCACCAGCAATCCATATTTACAATTAATGAATCACGGCAAAAAAATTCAAGCTTGTGAACTGAAATCGAATCTCAATGGAATCTATGTTGCTATGGTTTTCAAATGCCTCTTATCGATTATTTATTATCACAATTAAAGATAAATAAAGAATTCAGACTATGAGTTGAAAGAGAAATTAGTGAGGAATTCTTATATTTAAAGAGATGGATTTATAATCTAAGCTAAGGCCAGCTTTAATGTTGAATGGAAAAACTATCTGTTAACTTGGAAGATGTTGTCACCAGTTGTTTTGGGAAGAAGATAACCATACTGAACACTAGTTTTGTGAAAAGACGAGAACCATACTGAACACTCATGAGTCAGTTTAATTCTCTTTCCGGTGGCTCCCACTTCAACCCCTAACCTGTAGAAATACAGAAATTGAAGAGATAACAACCTGTAACTACTTAACCTCTACAAATGCCAACTGCCCTACCACTACTGTCTTAAACCTTTTTTCGGATGAAAAAACGTGATATGAGAATCACATCAGAGCTGCAAGATCTGTATACATACACATAAAGGAAACAAAACTCGGAAAGAGACCATACAATGCCAATCTCAGAAAGGAGACCCAACACATCCACGGAGAGGACATAAAGAGCAGAGCCAACTTATCCAAGGAAACACTAGGGGTGAGTGAGAAAACTCCAACCCCCAACCCCTAAGGGCTAAGGGCAAACGAAACGGGAAAATTCCCAAAGATTAAATATCATGAAGAGCCCCCAACTCCAAAGAAACTGGCTCAAATCTTTTTTCAGATGAAAAATAGCCGTTCGTTGATATTCATAAAAATTCAAAAGTAACTTGTACAAAAACGTGATATGAGAATTACATCAGAGCTGCGCTCAAGATCTGCGTACATACACATAAAGGAAACAAAACTCGGAAACAGACCATACAATGCCAATCTCAGAAAGGAGACCCAACACATCCAAGGAAACACGAGGGGTGAGAGAAAAAACTCCAACCCCCAAGGGCAAACAAAAAGGGAAAAATCCCAAAAATGAAATATCATAAAAAGCCCCCAACTCCAAAAAATGAGTGGGCAGAAATGCTCAAAAAAGCTGAATAAAGCCTTTTCTTATAATCACTCTTTCTAAAAGTTCCAAGAAAGAGAGAAGGCCTATTCTTAAAGAGAGAAGGCCTACTCTTAAGGAGAGAGCTTCCTTAGATAAGCAGTTTGCACTCTTATTGTGCTCTCTGAAAATGTGTTCGAAGTCAAAAGACTGAAAAGCAAACTTTGTGTCCTTAATGCGATCACACCAATAGTCTAACTTCAAAGCAGAAAGCAGAGCCTTCGAATTTGCCCAATTAATAACCACTGAGGAGCCTCCGCATACATAAAGGGAAGGCAAACCCATAAAGGAAGCCACGAACAGCAGAGCCCAGAGGGCCAGCAGCTTGGCTCTGGTGTTGGTGCTATGGCCACTACTGGCTTAAATCTGTACTCTATAAGGCTTAAATCGAAACTCTACCACTAATAAGGGTTTTAAATGCGTCTAACCAGCTATCTACTATTACGATTACATTTAACTTCACGGCTTACCAAGCCAATAAATTATCGGGCATCACCTCATTAATCTGTTGCTAAATTTCTGTGTGAGGATTCTCAAATTGATAAAATCCCAAATAATCGAAAAGAATGTCTGGTAATTTTTAAAGCATTTCAAACAATTATATTTGAAAGCGGTTCAATCAATTACATTAGAAAAAAAAATCAACAAAGTATGAAGAAAGTCTCAGCAATTCCATCTTATATCCATGGTAATTCTTACAAAATCGAGGCAATCCTAGGATTGAGATCTATGGAAAAGAGGTTTGTTTCAACCTATCAAAAATATGCTTTATATGACTCGTGGTTCAAAAGATTTCTAGCATATATATATATATATATATATATATATTCCTGTTTAGACAATATCTTATGGGATCGTGTCCTTCCTCTATGGATGCTCAGTGAATGAATTGTTTCACCTATGCTGATACAGAATCTTTCCTAATCACAGAGACCCTCCTATTGCAGGGACTATTTTAAATGAACTGTTTCACCAATGCTGATAGAGAATCTTTTCTAATCACAGAGACCCTCCTATTGCAGGGACTATTTTAAATGAACTGTTTCACCAATGCTGATACAGAATCTTTTCTAATCACAGAGACCCTCCTATTGCAGGGACTATTTTCATTGGTGCTTGATATCATGTTTTGTGTTAAGATTTTGTTTGGACGGTCATTGCAGTTTTAATGACCAATATTGTTATCATGTTTTGTGTTAAGATTTTGCTTTAAAGGTCATTGGCAATTGCAGTTTTAATGACAAATAGTATTATTATGTTTTCTGTAGATTTTGCTTTAATGGTCATTGCAGTTTTAATGACAAATATTACTATTTTGGTTCGGTGTTTGTACAATTTTATTAAGCATTAGCTCTCTTTTAATAACTCTCAGTTGAAGTTTTAGTTTTTTTTTTTTCTGTAATCACTGCTCTTTCAGGAGATGATCTGAAAATGGTTGTAACTTTGATTAGCTTTTGAATATAAAGTTACTTTTTTCTTATTAAAAAAATTTAAGTAATTAATCTTATAATTCTTTTTTTTCGTTATAAGGTATGGAAATTGCATTAGAAATAAACATTTTGTTTAATATATATACATATATGTGAGATCCAAATTTTCAATGGCAGTGTGTTTTATTTCGGTTTCCCATTATAAATTTAACTATCAATGAGCTGAAATGTGTAAAACAACATGAAAAAAAGAGATCTCCCAATGAGTGCGGGAAGAGTGAAAAAGATTGACAAGATTAGTAAAAAGAAAACACGACCACCTAAAAAATGATGGCAATCATTTGAGCAACAGTATTCGGATGCTGAAGAGAAGCAGAATGCAGGAAACCCAGAGACTACAGTTTTAAAAAAGGATACTAATGGATGCCTAGAAGTACAGGTTGAGACTACAGTTTTAAAACAGGATACTAATGAATGCCCAGAAGTCCAGGTTGAGGAATCAGTACCTTTTCTAATGGATAGAAAAGAAGACCCAAATAGCTAGATGGTTGTAGTTGCAAATGAATCCCAATAGAGGAGAATGCAGAGACTTCATGAATCAAACAATTTCATTTTGATAGAGTTGGCACACCATTTAAATTCTAAACATCCAATTTCTCGTAGAAATCCTGACTGTCCCATCTCTGAATTACCATGAGTCATTGTGGAATCCTCTGGCTTGAGGTTAAAAAAGAAAAGGAAATAAAAAGGTATGCTCAAACACTAGTTTTCAATGAAACAAAAATGAAAAGTACATTCATATTTAATATTAAATTTGTCAGTGCAATATGCACTTGAAAAGTGTAATCTCTGAATAGAAATGGCAACTTTTTTTAAAGAAATAAACAATCTAAAACGAGATTCGTAAGGTTTGATACCAAATGTTAGATTCGATAGTTCATAAAACTAGTATACAGAAAATGAAACACACATCTGTTAAACATTGATTCGATAGTTCATAAAACTAGTATGCAGAAAATGAAACACACATCTGTTAAACGACACCTTAAGTGTTGAAGGGTAAGTGAAAATAAAATGCTATTAAAACCTTCGCCAGAGTTTAAGTCTCACTATGGCATGCTTCAACCTAAAGACATCCATTAAAAAAAGAAAAATCCAAAACAACCAACCGCCTTCATTTATGGTGCCTTTCACTAGGCCAGGCACAATAAAAGGGGCTGGTAGATCAGAACTTAGTCTATGGACATTTACCGCTGAGATTTTATACTCTGGCAAGTAAATTGCTCAGGAGTAGGCCATAAACTACTTTACGATTAAACAAAATTCAATTAAGTTCTGTGAAGCTTATTATCACTTCAGCAGAATGCTTACCAGATTATGAAATCACCTAAATCAAAGAATTTCTTGCTCAATAAATTTAACTTAAGCTGCTTACCAGTTAAAGAGGCCAATAGAGCCCTTTCAGTTACAATGAAGCAAATTATTATTTCCAATATCATTCTCCCAATAGCACAGCCACCTGCAAGAGTTTGTTCGAGATTGAGCAGACTGAATCCTCAGACATATGTAGAGATCTCGTCTGGTTTGCTGTGCTTGTAATTAAAGCATCAAATGAGAACTAAAATTCCTTCAAGTCAAGGGTGGTTCAGTGAAATATTTGCTATCCAAAACATGTAGGAAACATATGGACTTAAAAAAATTGATTGGTTGCACAGAGAAGCCAGGCTTTTCAACTTAGGGGAAGACCAAAAACATTAAAAAAACTTGTACAGATCCATTTTAACTATTCCTTTGAACATATAGTGCATGGAGCTATCTTAATTTTCATATACTTTTATGGATGAAAAGGCATTTGGGCCTTTTCTAATCTCTTTGGGTGCTTAATATATCTGGATTAAGATAAATCTATGCTAGTAAATAATCGATAGTCATCTTGTCATAATTACTCTTTGAGCCACCATTATTCCACTGTTTTGGAACTCTACAGCTCAGTCATAATAGCAAACCAACCTCAGTTTAAACTTAAAACTAGACAAAAACAGCTCTTAAGCAAGGATTTTGGACACTAGTTTTAGGATCAAAATTCAACAACATAATGCCTTTCAAAAGTCGTTTATATCAAACAAATAGCTACAATCACATTTGCTAATCAGAAGAATGGAAGCAACTTTTAAAATTAAGAACACCCTTCCCTGATGATAGTACATCTTGGTTTTGAAAGGAACTTATTTTCATGATCTTTCATATAACAGATGCCTCTTGAACAGACCCTTTAGAAAGAAGAATGAACATTGAAAATTTACAACCTGCATTCTACTCACACCCCTTTTATTCAACTGATCGAAATAACTGAGTGTCTTTTGTCTAGTGCTTTCGGAATCATTGAACTCAGGGGCACAGCTAAAGAGAATGCTAGACAAAATAGAACAGGGTGACTGAATGCCAAATGGCAATCACATTGACAAATCTCTTCTGACTTTCTCATGTGGGTCGTCTCCAAATGATGAAGTAGTAAGAACTTTCTCGGCTCCAGCTCTTTCAGTGGAAGGGGCGGAGACATGCTCAGTGAACTACTAGACCTCAAATCAAAATATCCATCTTGGTGATTGCTGTGGAACAGCTTCTTTGTTATTATTGATTGCATGTAAGTTCCGCTTTTTCATAATAGATGAGACAGTTGGGCCAAAGTAATCAGGACCTCTATATGAGGGAATCTGCAAGCTTATCCTTCTGCTACATGAAGGATGCACTTGGTTTTTATGTCTAGGTTGGGCAGGCTTCATCCTTCCAGGAAATGAATTTCGTCTATCACATTCCCAATGTTGAACTCCTCTGGTACTACTCATGGAACTCTGACTCCGCCTTACAGATTGAATGTTTTTCTTCCCATAGCTCTCTCTTGGACTATAATTCCGGCTTTCTCTTGTTTCTGCCGAATACATTGTCTCTATATCACTGCTATCTGTCTCTTTCTGAGTGCTTGCTTGAATCAAAGAGCTAATATGGCTCATCTGAATTCCAAAATCCTCTATTGACCCATTGTCTGAAGAGTCCACTTCTGTCTCTAATTCTGCTTCCTGGCCCTCTTTAGCCTTTTGAGCATCCTCTGCTTCTAAATATCCATTACTTCTTGACAAGTCCCCTTTGACCTGCTTTTCTTCTTCGATATCCTTCAGATCCAAACGAAAGGCACTTGAGCTAGGCTTCTTGACATTTGCCAAATTCCATGATTTTTCACTGCATTTCTCATGTTTAATAGGGAAATTGGATTCTGCACATTCAGCACTATGCCATTTCAGGGCCTGTTGCAACGTTGACAGCTTTTGTTCCCCATGTCTCTTTTCTTCTGTATGCTTGGCTTTGATACAAACAATTGGCACTGGCTCCTTGAACTGTGCACAATCTATCTCATGTTGACTAGAAAAATTAGATTCTGCATATTCAGTTGTAGGTCTACACCAGACCTCTTCCGTATCTGATAGGTTCTGCTTCATATGTTTCTTTTCATCCAGATCACTAACCATATGAATGTTTGAAGTATGATCTTTAATTTCTGAAAGAAACAGAGATCCCTTCCCTCTTTTCTCATGTTCATTAGAATCATCAGCTTCTTTGAATTCAACATCTGTACTCTGGGCATGTGGCATACTTGATGTATAATCTTCAGCCCATTTATTTCCCTCTGTGTTATCACGTTCTGGGTGAACATTCGACATGTGCTCCTTCAGCTGTGAAAGATAACTTATTTTCTCCTTACCTCTATCATGTTTAGGAGGAAATTTTATGTCCAAGAGCTGGTACTTATCCTTCTGGATCTCAGTGGACCGCATAGGAATGGTTTCCTCATGCGTCATCTTAAGAAAACTTATGTCCAGCCGCTGCTGACTTTTCTTGTGAATAACAGCTGGATGTGAAGGGCTAGTTTCTTTACATACCACTTTTGGAATAGTGGAGATCAAAGGCTGAAGCTTTTCTTTCGGAATTTTCATTTCTGATCCAAGAAGGCTTACCTTGGGAATTTCGTTTTGATGAACAGGAATGCTTTCTTTATGCACCTTCCTCGGTGTGTGTATATTTTCTGTCCCCTTCAAAAGAACAGCTTTAATGGGTTCCTCTGCATCTTTCTCCTCTTCATGTTCAAGCCCAACCCCAGTGCTTGACACTTCCTCATCTTCCAGAGGGTTTACAATTACATTTTTCTTTAGACACCAATCCTCATTTCCAGGCCCACTCTGATCAGCACCAACATCGTTTGCCTTGCCTACAAAATCCTCCTCCATTTGCAGTGCGTTAGTGCTACACTCCAAATATTCCTTCTTGGTCTGGCTTTCCCCTTCATGGTTTCTAGATCCTGAGATCTCCCATTTCCCTTCGGAGATTCCTGATCTGACAAATTTTAGATTATCAGGCGATACTGGAGGATGCATCCTGAAGTCATTGTTCATTTTCAGTTGGGTTTCTCCAACATTTGCAGGAACAATGCCTGATCTATACAAAAGTTCCTGTTCAGACCCAACAGCATTGTTGGACACTTCCTCATCCTCCTCGATTTGCCTTGGGAAGCCCATAAAACTCCCTGAATTGTTTGAGGACTCTACACTCTGCTCATTCTCCTTATGAACCCTCTTGAGCTTCGCTGAACTACTTGAAGACTCTGTACTTTTTTCCTTGTGGCGAAACTTCAGTCTCGAAGGAATCCTTGGCTTATCAAGTTCCTCTATGCTGCCTTTCCAATGCTGATTCAACCAATGCCGGATCACTGGGACTGGAATCCCAAACTGCTTAGGGAAATCCTTCTTCCAAAATGCAGTGGCAGAAATCCTTTTCCTCTGAGGGGCAGAAACAAGCTTCATTGGATCACAAACCATGAACGCTAAGTTGCCATGAATGTCAAATCCCGCAGATCCAGGACTCCAGACTGCCCCATCTGTGGAGAACTTTATCAATGTATCAGTCCCAACAGTGATCCTGCCATCTCCAACCATCAAATCTTCTCCCTGTTCTTCTGTAAGCTGGCGCCCAAGAAGGTAGACTACGCGCCCAAAATCAAGAAGAGGAGAAACAGAATTCTGCAGGCAGAGTGGCTGGACAATATCCGCTTCAGTCGGAACACATGCAACAACAGTGAGATCCAGAACTGAATTGGTGATGAAGAATCTGCAAATGAACTGAAGTTATGGTCATTTGGGTAGTATCAGATAAAAAATCATCCAAACCCCAGATTAAAATTTTGGTCATTTGGGTTACCAGACAAACAATCATACAAAACTGTCAGATCAAATAATAAGATCCCCAGGTGGAAGAACTATGCCATTTTTGGCCACACACTGTTCTTAACATTTTTAGTGCGAAACAAAGTAGAGCTTGTCATTTCACAACAAAGAAAAAAAATCGAGAAAAAACTCCAGCAGGCACTGCAAATGCATCCCACTTACCTTCCAGGAGCAAGCCTTCTTCTGTAGTCCTGTGAATCTGCTGCAATGCCCATTCTGGTCACCAGGATGTCCGAGTCCTCTGCAGCAGCTACTGATGGGAGAGTTCCATGAGTAGTGAGTACTAATGCTCCGTGAATCAGAATCCCTGACCCTGTGGAGTTTATAATTACAATGGCTCCTTTGTTGGACAAAACACTTTCTCTGATTTTCTCTGAACAACCAGGCTCTGCACACAGGTGCCCACAAAGGCATGATGCATTGCTCAAGAAACCCATCAGGGAAGCCTTTGATTGCCTGCTCCCAGTGGCCAGTGATTACCAAAAGAACCAAGGATTCTTCTGATCAGCTTCTTATTTTAAACCTTTTTATCTTCGCCCAATAAATATATATATTGTCATGTTATGGACAGCTAGTAGTGTAAGTGATTATACAAGAAGACGACGGTAACGGGACAGAATTCACCTGCATGTGATGGAATTGACACATAAGGACTCCATCGCTTTCATGGTCACTACCAGGAAGAAATGACAGGAGTATAATTGGGCATTTACTCCTTCATGAAAAATGCATGGGCCTCATACCTTCTGGATAATAGGAATGATCAAATAACAATTCTCACAAGTAAACCAGAAAGGAGGTTATGATAAGAACCTGCAATGGTGAAAACTGCATTGACAGTGCAATAATGTAGAAGGCAATGACACCATGAAAATGTCAGAATAGACCAGAGTAAGCAGAGGATGGGATTTATAGCATTGGTGAGGCCAACACACTGTGTTTATCACGCTAAAAATGTCAATGCACTGAATCTACTTGTTGAAGATTTTTGAGAAGTGATGGGATCTTGGGTTCTTCAAAGAGCATTCCAGTTTTCACTGACCAGTACTATTAGATGTCCATTTTGACTCAATATTTAAATAAAACATAATAAATCCTAAAGTTTTTTCAAACATGACAAAAATTATATTCTATTCCTCCTCGCCCTAATATCTCTACTTTCAATACAAAAATTCAAATTTAAACTGTGGATGAGATAGATTTACGGTTTTACTTTTATAAATGGAATAAATTCAATCTATTCCACTTCATGCTGGAGGTGTTCATGAATAAATAAATAAAATTTTAGGTGAAAAAAAATCGGGCTTAATGGTTTTATTTCATAATACAGTTTTAAAAATCATGATTTTTTTTTCTGAATAAGTAAAATTTTATAAATATAAATTATAAATTGTTGTGAAATTTGGACCAAATTAGTTTTATTTTTATAATTCAGTTTCAGAAAAAATTAGTTTTTCATAATTCAGTTTTCTAAAATATGAATATTTTTAATTTTTTTTAAATAAATAAAATTTTATAAATATAAATCATAAATTACTGTAAAATTTGGACCAAATTTTCATTGAAATATGAATTTTAACAAATCATTAACCTAACCCCCATTATGTATAAAAAAAATTATCTAAAATGTTTAAAATAATTTTAAAAATATTATTTAATGCATCTCCTTTCTTTAACTGTAACCACTTAATGATCTAAGATGGTGGTTGTTAGGGTAAGTTGTTTATTTTTAAATAAAATAATAAAACATAATTATTATTAATGGTTTATTGCGTGTAAATTAAACATAATTATCATTAATGGTTTACTGTGTGTAAATTAATGATTTTATCAGTAAGTAAATTAAACTCTAGACTATTTGTATTTAAAATTTGGTGAGTATTTTAGCCAAAATTTGGTGGAAATTGTTCAAAGGGTAGTTTTAGCCATTGGAATTGCATAATCTGAGTGTCCCAAGGGTAATTGAGGGTCTTGATTCCATTTCTGCAATAAAAATTGCAATTTTATCACTGAAAATCTTATTTTCAACAACAAATCATGTTGCTAAATTCCGACCAAACTTACCTGAAAAAGTACAAATGGTCTAGAGATTAATCAACTCCATTTTACCACTCCCACTAGGCAAAATCAAACTTTACTGCTCTTCAACAAAATTAAAGTTTAGTTGAATTTTTATCATATTAATTAATAATAATGTTATATAATATTTTTTTTTTTTGGTTTATTGATACTTAAAGATATTTTGGTCCTTTCATTTAAGGTTTCAATCTTGTTTAAAGATTTTTATGAATTATTTAGTTTATTTATTAGAATTTGAAAATTAATGATTAGTATTTTAAAAGATTTAGTAAAAATATATTATAAAATAATATAAAAGATGATAAATTTTATTGGAATTAGTTAAAGATTTGTGGTTACTTTTATCTGAATGGGTAGTGGCATTATTATTTTTTATTTTTTATTTTTATTGTAAAAGTTGGTGAAATTATTATTCACTTTTTTATCGTAAAAATGGATTCAACGCCCTCAAAACTCATAAATACTTAAATTATACAAATCCAACAACATACTTTTAACAATATCAACATTTAACTTATGCCAATCTTCTTCATTTGATTGTAATTCTCAAATTATCCCTAAATTATGTGATAGTGAAAAAGTAATCTACATTTTTAAATTTCATGAAATAGCTTACCACATTTAACTAGGTGTTAGCACAATGACATAAGTGAATGGAAAGCCCTCCATTCTCATTGAGGGAGATTGGTTGGTTGTGGAACCAGTGAAATGTTAGGAAATTCCAAGTCTTAGTAACATGAGCTAAAAAGTATACATAACCTAATCTTATAAGCATGTGAAGTTGATAGACTTAGTTTTCTCTTTCATATCAAGAAATTCCAAGACTTAGTAACATGAGCAAAAAATAATACATAACCTAATCTTATTAGCATGTGAAGTTGATATACTTAGTTTTCTCTTTCATGTCCTATGCACATATCTATGTTGGATCTTGGTAAGAAAACAAATGATTTGTCCAAAAAGAACTTTGGATGTATTTGTAGAATCCTAAAAGATATTCAAACAAGATATTGACACCTCTCTGCCAATGAAATCTCTCTAATTTTGTTATTTGCTATGATTGTATTTTAGGCATATCCTTTGACTTCTTTATGATTTTTATTTTAAGCTATTGTAAACCCCAATTTGGCTATGTTCAAAGGGTTTTTACTTTTCTAATCTATTCCTCGGGCTTCGAGCTTAGAACTAATTTTTGGATCTTTACTTTCCTTGCCTATTCCTCGGACTGCGAGCTTAGAGCTAATGTTTTGTCTTAAATATTAGCGGTTATTCTGGTTTAAATTCTCTCGCAATGTTGAACACTTTAAAAAAATCCCATGATGCTGAATGCAGATACGAGAAGTAATGTATTCGAAATGAAAGTTATAATTTAAAATATATATATATATATAAATAAAAGTCGGTTGAGAAAAAAAGATGGAGACAGCATACAAATGGTTGAGAAAAAGCTCAACAAGGAACTATTCTTTCGATGTCGATGTAGAATAAAATGGACCTATTCCAATTGAATAAACACAAATTTATCATGTGGTCCTTCTCTTATATCACAAATATTAATTATGATTCGTTACTTTAATCTTTTGAAAAATGGTGGTGTATTTAAGTAAGCTTTATTAATTTATATTATGAATAATCTTATGAATATTCCTATGCAGCTGATTTATGGGGACTCAATGGTTATTATCTCATGGCTTAACAGAATTACTGCACTTGATGTTCCATCGCTAATGCACTGGTGTTGCGACATAAGACTTATGCTTCAAAAGGCCCCGCCGATGATCTTTAAACATACATATCGTGAGCATAACACGCTGGCAGATGCACTCTCCAAACAAGGCCTGAATTTGGATATGGGAGTTGTTACTTTTTCAGAATCAATGGATGGATTGATTGTGAATCAAGGCAATGTTAATCTCTTTTAGAGTAGCTGAATATCTCTTTGTTCAGCATGGTTTTAGCTGTTTGATTGATTATCTCTTTCTGCTCTATGTAGAGTCCTTCTTGCCAGCATGTTTTGCTCTGATTTTGTATGTTTGAAGTTCATCTTCGATATTACTCAGTACTTTCTGACCTGTTATATCAGGGATGATGAGAAAAGTCTGCTATGATCAGACTTTTTCTTTGGTATCTGCTGCTTTGTTTTGTCATTTATTGTTGTTGATGTTGGAACTGGGATCTGGCAGTCTTCTTGCAGATATGTATATGATGTATCTGTTGCTTGGTATTGTCATTTATATTTGTCGATGTTTGGCACTGGGATCTGGTAGTCATCATGCTGATATGTAAATGATGTCTTTTGATTCATATGAATAACAAAGACTGGTATTTTTTCCTTTGAAAAAAAACAAACTTTATAATCCAACTCAATGGTTGGCTTGAAAATTGTTAGTTTTTTCAAGGAATACTTTAAGCCTCATATTTGATAAAAGGTTTTATGTTATTTTTGAACCAGTTCATGAAGTGGGAATCTTGTATGGATTCTTTTATAGAGCTTTTAATTCAGTCGAGAGTGGCAGGGGAATGGTTATTTATCTAGCTGATAATCATTGTTATTTTTTAAAATGAGGTGTGGTAATGGTTTGAATACTAGGGCGGAATTGTTTTCCTTTTAAGGGTTGTTACGTCTTTCTCGTTAGAGGAACCTCTTATCCTTGTAGGCATGTGGTGATTCATAGGTGATTGTGGATTAGACAATGGGGCGCTCTTCTTTGGAGGTATTCTTTCTTCAGCACTGGTGCGATCGAACCAAAGAGCTTATGAATCTTTCAACATTATTGCAATCAAGCACATCTACGGGGAATCAAATGTCTTGGTTGATATTTTATCGAAGGAAGCAACATTTCTGTCGAAGGGATTGTTATTATATGAGGAACTAAAATACCTCTCCTTGATCAGATATGGCTCAGTGCAATTTTCTTAGTTCAGTTTTGTTTTGTCTATTTAGATACAATCCTTTCCTCATGGAAGATATATTTACAGATAGTCAAAGAAAACCAAGAAAGGTAGCTCCAGAAAAGGGTAAATACTCAAAAATACACAACATGAAGGAAAATATCCATCCCCATAAAAGGGGGAAATAGTCGAAATAAACACCACTTTCAAACTAGAGAATTCAATGAAAGGGACCCCAAAAAACAATAACCAGAGCATGAAACAGAATTAACTTAAACCCTGTTGAAAAAGCTCAACTTGTCCGGAGAGAGAAGTGAACCATACTTCCAAAATTCAAAACAGATGACCTCTTCCGGAGCTTCAAAACCGTGACGAGATAGGATATCAGGCCCGACGTTATATTCGCAAAAAATATGCAAAAACGAAACCTGGGGAAACAACTGCAACAAACAACGAGTGCCATCCAACCAAGCTTGGAGGTGAATGGACTGGATTTCATACTCCAATTTATCCCACTCTATGATTAAGCACAAATCACCAGTGATATGGGCTAGAGCAATGGTTTTAGTCATTGCAAAGTATAGGATCATCCAGAGGCCCAAAATTTCACCTTTTGTGTTTGTTCCCAAGCCACAATTTAGCCATAATTTGAAAGAATTGAACCTATCCAAAAGGACGATAGTTCCAGCACCACAAATCTAACCTCCCATATGAGTAGCCCCATTAAAATTTGTGCTACAGCTATCAATGTAAACTAGAGGGTTTCTGGAGAGATTTATTGAAGGATGGTGAAAATCCTTAGACTTGTTGTTGGAATTAGAAAAGGAGGAGATAATTATACTTACCACCCAATCAAGGGATAGTCTTTTGTTTTCAAAGATGATCAAATTCCTTAGCTTGCATATCTCCCGCAGAAAGAAACATACCAGTTCCCCCCATTTTGAAGCAAAATTAAACTAGCTCTTCAAGCACTCTGAAAAGGAAGAAGATGGCCAAACAAAGTGTATATTGTACAAAAGCACATACCCGATCCAATATACGCCAATAGATTGGACATAAAATGACTAAATGCATCACTGATTATGAATTTTTGAAACATAGTGGTCATATATTTGGGCCATAGAAACCTCTTTTCTGGAGGTTGTCCTACAATAAAATCTTATCTTCAAGAGTCGGCCATGAAAAGATATTGACTTTGGGAGGGGCACACCATTTCCAGCAAGAATGATGCCACCATTGTGTGACCAGCATAGAATCTAATAGAATCACACTATAAGCCAATATGGCAGGCAACGAACCCATCTTTGTGTTCTAGGACCATTTAATGTATTCTTCTACTTCCCTTCACTTGATATTTCCTCTATACAGTCCCAAAGTATAGTTGGACCATTCACTTGCTAAGGAGCCATATAGGCCTAATTGATATGCCTTGATCCAATTCAAGGGAGACAATGGATCATGATTCATAATGCATACTTATACACATTTTCCATAAATTCTTTTGAGTCAACCTACTATATTTTGTTTTTATATTTTTTATTTTTGTTTTTGTTTTTGTTGGGCCAACCTTGAGTGCCACTTCAATTTTATTTTCTTTAATCTTTTTACTAACTATTCTTCTCATTTAGGCTGAGCTGACTTTGTAGAAAGTTTTCATCATATTTAAACATATCATTTTTAGCAAATGACCACAACATGGGTCATTTGGTTAACTTGTAAACCATCACTTCCACGTTAACATATTACTTCTTTTGACTGGGTTTCCATCATAGCACAAGAGTATCAAGGACCCCAAAGGTAATCTAATCTTTTTCAACCTTCAAAGACTTCATCATTAACTCAAGGATTCCATGATAGAATCCAAACTTCCAAGGGTCATCAAGCATGAGCTTCATGAGCATGTCCAAGTGTTTACACCACCATTAAGCATGTGGGATTAAAGCCCATCTTATGGGTTTAAGGACCTCTTTGAAAACTTATTCACCATACCTCCATGCAAGATCATAGCCATCCATCACAATCAAAGAGAAGGGGATCCATGGGATTCATGGGTATCATCAACTGCATACCAAGGGCTCCATGATCATATAATGTCCAAGGGTCATCACATGTGTGGGTTCCAATACCTAATCAAGTCATAGCCCACCCAGTGCTCCAAAGCACACACCATCTATGAATGGACTACCATATTACTATTGATGTATTTGTAACTTCGAAATGTATTCACTTGTATATTTCTTATTGTATTTCATTATACCCTAGAGGAGATGTTTGTTCCTCTGATCAGGAGAGTCATTAATATAATAAAGTCATGTAAAGTCATTGAGGTTAACCCTTCGTTGTAAGTCAGGGAAATAGTACCCACAATTGAGTTGAGGTTAACCCTATGTTGTAAGTCGGGGCAATAGTCCCCACATTTGAGGGGTATTAGGGTATTAGACTCTCCTAGTGAGGTCGAACATGTAGAGTAATTGTCAAGTGGAAAACTAGTATAAATAGAGAGTGGAACTCTCTATTTGGAACACAAACTCACTCAACAGTAGCGCATGAGTGAGAGAGGAGTAGCTCGCACAAGTGAGAGAGAGAACAACTCGCAGAGATCATATTTGTGTCTTTGGGTTTTACTTTTGCTATTGATGCTCATTCTATATCTGAGGAAGTTGTGGGGTTTTCTCCCTTATGGTTTCCCCAAGGAAAAATATTTTTGTCTCTTGTCTTTTGTGATTATTGTTGTGCATGTTATTCTTTCAGATAATATCCTAGATCATATTGATTAAACGATAAAAATATAACATGGTATCAGAGCTAACATGAGAAGAATAAGATAGGGATTCTTACTTTTTGGGTCACTCTCCAAAAATCATCAGCAAAAGGAGGATAGGCTAACTCTCCATTGAAGGGTGCATCTTTCTTTCGAAGCAGAATTTGATTTCGGGCATTTTCAGTTTTTAATTTGTCACTGCTGCGAAAAAATAGGGGTTTTCACAGTAAAGGAATTTTTGAGTGAGCCTGGCATAGGATTGACCTCCTCCTCAAAATTGAAATTTAGAGACCAAGATCGAAATTTTTGGTTGGGTAAAACTTCGATAAAGTCAAACCCTAATTTGACCTCGGACCAGAAAATTAGCATTGCAAAAAGATCAGCTCCAAATCTAGTTCAGGGATCTCAAATTGGTAAGATCTAAATCTTTTGTATTTCCATTTGAGGTTCTCATTAAAATATGAATCAGAGAAGTTTCACTGTACATATGAAATATAGCTGCAATGGCAGCAAATGGAAATTGGGGTTTCATGCTTGAAAACCCTGAAATACTAAAACTAGTAGTTTTGGTACATTCTCTATATATCGAGATTGGAGAAGGATCATGAGCCAAAAAATTTATAGGACAAATATAAATTCCTAATGAACCCTGTGTAAAAGTTTCGGCCTCATTTGCTATATTCTAGGAAATATGTTCCTCCAAATCAGGGTTCCTACCTCCTCGAGAATACAGTCATAAATAGGTGACCTAGGGAGATTTGCTATATCTAGGGCTACGAAGGTCCAAATGAAATTTCACAAGATGTTCCAGATAGGGAACGGACTGTAATTTATGTGGTAAAAGTTTTAGACCCCGAAGGTGAAACAGTGACAAATGGAAGTCTATACAAGTTCTCTATGATGAACAGTCCTGAAATAAGTCACCTTGGTAAACTCTCATACGTCCCAATTGGTGAAATCGATTCTTCTCAAACCTCTAGTTTTGGAAAGAGGATAGACAAGGATACCTCAGTGCAAAGTTGCAGACACATAGGAGCAGTAATTTCGAAGATACTACAGAAACAATATCAGGAAATTCTGCAGAAGAAATTGAAGAAAAACTAGGGCATCAGATATTTTGCAGTTCTGATCACAGTTTTGGGAAAATGAGTATACTGTTTAGCTCGCCTTGAGGAGGTGCATCTTTCTATCCAATCATATCTAAAATATTCCAAGTTTTGAAACTTAGGGTTTCTCTGACAAACCCTATATCAGCCAGCTCTGAAACCAGGATGAACACCTCAAATCGTAAGGAAGGTCTAGGAGCCAGAGGGAGATGAGACTAAGGCTAGAGCCAAGAGAATAATTTCAAATTCTATTAAATATCATCTCATCCCTCATGTGTCATCCTTGAAGACAGCAAAAGGAAGTGTTCAATGCTATGAAGAAGCAATCAAAGAAGAATAAGATATTGTTATAACCACCTTGAATGACCTCCCAGGATCATGGGATTTGTTCATTCGAAGAATGTGTGCTAGAAGGAAGTGATTACCTTTAGAAGACTCTGGGAAGAGTGCACACAAGAAGAATCTTGACTCATAATAAGAGAAGAGAATATGGGAGCAACTAAAGATCGAGCTCTCATTATTCAAAGAAGATCCCTCAAGCGATGAGGAATATGAAGGACTAAATTCTTGAAGAACCTCTTATCCATCTTAGCATTTGGATAAGAAATGATGAATGAATAAGATGATGAAGTTGAATGCTCAAGAAGGAGTCTACCCATGAAACAAATAAAGATAAGTATTTTAATTGTGTTTTCCTATATATCTAGTTGTTTATATGACATTGTTTAGTTGTCAAATGTATTATGCATGACAGAATTTCTGCATTAATGAACAATATACTACTATGCATGTTATGGGTAAGTAGCCTATAGTGCTATACAACAATCCATTTCTACTTATCTAGGATGAAACCTCTTTGCTGACATATTGGGATTAGTGCACAATCTCAATAATGTTATGGTAGAGATGGAAGGCATCTGGAAAGTTTCTGTGTATACCAAATATGGACTAATGTTGTATTGGCTAAAATAGTTGTATGATTATATCTTTATGCATTAGAATTTGTCATTATGAATATGCCTTATGAAATGTGTCTAACCATACGACTGGTGCATTTGACTTGTAGGAAAGATCGCGTACAATCGCCTATAAGAAAACAAGGATGAGACTTCTTCTAAAGAACAAGTGATGACAGTTCAAGAAATAATCCAAAATGAAGAATAGTATGACGAGACTTCAAGAGGCCTCAGACACACTCTAGTTATGTGACACTGTTGAGTGACATCATTGATGCAAATCCTTCCAGCTATGAAGAAGTAGCCAAGAAGAATGGGAAGGAGAGTACCAGTTCAAGAAGAATGATGTCTAGGATGCAGTATCGAGACTTGAAGGTAAGTCCGTAGTGTCTTCCATATGGTCCAACATGTAGTAGATGGCAACATCGAGGGATACAAGGAAAGATTCGTAGCACAAGCCTTCTCACAAAAAGAAGGCATAAAATACGAAGAGACATTTGCAGTGACTAGGAGTTGACACACATGACATGTAGACTCATGTGTGCAAATTAAAGAAGTCCTTGTACGAGCTCATAAGGAACCCATGGGATAACACATACATGAGGAGATTTAAGATCACATAGAGTGATGAAAATATTAACCTTTGCTACAAGGTTGAAGATGAAATCCTATAGAGGATGACAAGCTCACAGATGGGTGCGAGAAGAACTTTTAAAAAGGTTCAAGATAGAGGATCTTGGTATCCGGTGACCCTAGATGGATACATAGAATATTAGTAGCGAAGGAAGCTACTTGTCACTCCAGTACATAATGTTTCAATGCATAGAGTACGAAAGGCAAAGGGAGAATGATGCTCTGCTTTAGAAGGAGTGACTGTAGAAGATCCTGAGGTTTGACATGATACGACGAGATGGACAGCTTACTAATGGCTCTAGGATTTAGTGAGAGTAAAGAAGATTCCAACCTTTACTTCAAGGTTGAAGGAAGAATACCAGTGATGCTCATGTTATACGTCGATGACTTGTTCCTGACAGGAAAAGAGGAACTCATTAAAAGTTGTAAGAAGGAGACTTGCTGCCGAGTTCGAGATGAAGCACTTGGATATGATGCACTACTCTCTAGGCATGGAGGTGTGGCAGAATGCGAATGGAATCTCCCATGGAAAAGGGAAGTATGCAATGAAGATCCTGAAGAGGTTCAGGATGATGGAATGCAAGGACATGGCCATACCTATGGCATCAAACCTCAAGCTATCGAGTGATGATTCATCAGATTTGGTTGATGCTATGATGTATCGTTAGATGATTGGGTCATTGATGTACCTGACGAATACGAGACCGGATATTTTCTTTTCTGTGAACACATTGAGCCAGTTCCTGACGGATCCAAGACATTCTCACCCGGTTGCAAAGCATGCAGTGAGGTACCTGAAGGGTACAGTTGAGTGTGGGCTCAAGTATGATATGAATCAAAATACTAACCTGCATAGTTATGTTGATTCGGATTGGTAGCGCCAATGAGAAGAAGATCACCTTGGAATGCTTATTTAGTTTGAGATCCAGTATGGGTTATTGGTTTGGCAGGATGGATTCCTGCATGGTGCTGAGTACAGTCGAGGCAAAAAATATGTTGCCACTTTCTCGGCTATTTGGGAGGTAGTATGTTTCTTTTGAAAGCTACTATTTGATTTGATTGATCTAACTTGCATTTTTTGTATGACGCAGAGAGGAGCAATGAAGCTCCAGTTTATGATCCATATCGAGATCTCTCGAAATAGGGAGTTCTAGCATAGCCGGTGAGACAAGTTGTCTAAGCATAAAATATTGGCAAAGCTCATAGGCTGCTCAGACGTAATCAGTCCTGTAGGTTGTCCTCGGATGTAATCAGTCATGGAGAAGCTCACAGATTATCATTGGATGTAATCAACCCTAATGTGATTCTATGCTAGAAATGGTCAGAGTGAAGTTTGAATACTTCAGAGAGAAGCTTGGTGTTCTCTAGTTCAAGATTCCTTCCAAGGGGAAGTGATGAGTCCGTGAGCCTTTCCGACATGGTGGGAGGTTGGGCCTCCCATGGTTGTTTATAAGTGTTGAGCCTTTCTAACATGGTGGTAGGCTAGGCCTCCCATGGTCAGATGTAAGCGCAGATCCTTTCCCCGAATGGTAGATGGTGTGTCCTACCATGTCGGTGGATTTAAGTGTAGAGCCTTTCCCCAGATGGTAGATGGCATGTCCTACCATGTCGGTGGATGTAAGAGTAGAGCCTTTCCCCGGATGGTAGATGGCGTGTCCTACCATGCCAGTGGATGTAAGTGCAGATCCTTTCCCCGAATGGTCCTACCATGTCAGTGGATGTAACTGCAGAGCCTTTCCTTGGAGGGTAGATGGTGTGTCCTACCATGCCGGTGGATGTAAGTGTAGATCCTTTCCCTAGATGGTAGATGGTGTGCCCTACCATGCCGGTGGATGTAAGTGCATATCCTTTCCCCAGATGGTAGATGGTGTGTCCTACCATGTCGGTGGATGTAAGTGCAGATCATTTCCTTAGATGGTAGATGGTGTGTCCTACCATGCCAGTGGATGTAAGTGCAGATCATTTCCTTAGATGGTAGATGGTGTGTCCTACCATGCCAGTGGATGTAAGTGTTGGGCCTTTTTGACATGGTGGCAGGCTGGGCCTCCCATGTTCATATGTAAGTGATGGGACTTTCTGACATGGTGATAGGTTGGGCCTTCAATGGTCAGATGTAAGTGTTGGGCCTTTTCAACATGGTGGCAGGCTGGGCCTCCCATGGTCGGATATAAGTGTTGAGACCTACATCCAGCATGAAAAAGGGTTGGCTCTGTAGAACTTCCTATGACGAGTAGAATTGAGAGATAACACCATTTTCTCGAGATAGTGGGAGCAGTGATGATGATGATGATCCATATTTGATGATGATCCAACATTGATGATGATCCATCTTTGATGATGATCCAGTAATGAAGACTTGTGTTGATGAATTGTGTCAAGAGAATACCTTCCTAGTTAAGAGGGAGTGTTGATGTATTCTAACTTCGAAATGTATTCACTTGTATATTTCTTATTGTATTTCATTATACCCCGATGGAGATGTTTGTTCCTCCGATCGGGAGAGTCATTAATATAATAAATTCATGTAAAGTCATTGAGGTTAACCCTCCATTGTAAGTCAGGGAAATAGTCCCCATAATTGAGTTGAGGTTAACCCTCCCTTGTAAGTCGGGGAAATAGTCCCCACAGTTGAGGGGTATTGGGATTATTAGACTCTCCTAGTGAGGTCGTCCCTGTAGAGTAATTGTCAAGTGGAAAACTAGTATAAAAAGAGAGTGAGACTCTCTATTTGGAACACGTGCTCACTCAGCAGAAGCGCATGAGTGAGAGAGGAGTAACTCGCACAAGTGAGAGAGAGAACAGCTGGCAGAGATCATATTTGTGTTTTTGGGTTTTAATTTTGCTATTGGTGCTCATTCTATCTCTGAGGAAGTTGCGGGGTTTTCTTGTTTATGGTTTCCCCGAGGAAAATTCTTTGTGTCTCTTGTCTCTTTTGATTATTGTTGTGCATGTTATTCTTTCAGATAAGATCCTAGATCATATTGATTAAACGATAAAAATCTAACAAACACAACCTTTGTCATTAATGCCTTCAACCTTGAAATCAATGACAACCATGCTCAACAAACACCCCCTTTATCATTGATGGAAACACCTCTTCAAATACTCTCCCCCTTTGACATTAATGAAAAAAGGGTAAAACACTTAGCCGTCAAAAACTTCACAATGCCCCCCAAAATGTATTCTTGGATACTTCCTAAGATCATGTTGAATTTTTAGATTAGTCCTTGGAATGGTTTCTCCCCCTATCTGATATGTTGCTATAGTTGTTTGATATTTCTTATAAGGTCTCATGCTCTCTCTTCCTGTCAAATATTTTCTTCTCTTATCAAAATTTTGTTGCTCAATCATTCTTGGACGAAATATTTGACTTTAGCAGGATGGTCACCAAACTTAGATCTATTGTTTAATGATCTATGTATGTTCAAGAGATTAGAACTTGTTCTTTTCATCATTATCGCGATAACCAGTTGGATTATAACCAAATTATATTCCCAGTATAAGTCATACAAGAAGATATTCTTGCCAATAAAAAACTAGTAACTTTCATAAACTAAGTTGTGTCAGGTCAGTAAGATTCTCCTTCATAGGACTATGCATAGCCTCATCACTTTCTATGGATTTTTCCTTCGTCTATAAACAAACATGGGATCTATGGTTTTCTTTGTGCTTTGGGTACCTTTCAAATTCATCTGTTTCCTGGAAGGTGTAGCATGGAATGACTCTTGCAGTTGTAAGTCCAATTGCAGAGTTTGTAATATGTTGCTCAAAGTCAGTATTATGTCTGCAATTTTGGTGCTTTTTGAATCTCCTTTACTAGGACCATTCAAATAAACCAAAATAGCATCCCCTTCGGCTACTTCTCTGGATTTTAGTGGTTTTTTAGAGAATACTCATTGATTGATCTGTCTCTTCAAATACCATAGCATCCTTCTCCATGAGAGACATGTGATATCTAGGTGAGACCTTTGGTAACAAATTCCCAGTCACTAATCTCTACTGCAGAGCATATTCAAATGATGTGTCAGTTACATCCCTATATTGTTCTCCAGCCACAACTTGTAGAGAAGGAAACATAACATTGTTTTATGTATGCTTAGGATTTTTCATTGGGGTATGATATTTTGGTCCAAATAAGGCGTACAAACAAGGACATATATTAAGGCCTTCTGTTAAGGGAATTTGAGCATCCCTAACTTCACTCTTGGAGATATGCTCAACCACATCTTCCTCCTTTTGATGATTTGAAACATACAACTCATTGGTACCATAAAACTATTCCCTATTGCTTAAAAGTTGTCTTATTGTGCTTCATCCTTTGATACTAAGTTACAGTATTGCAGACAGAATTTTGAAGCTAGAGCATTCTCAATTGCATCAAGAGAATCATTATTTTGCTTGTCAATCATCTCCAAATCTAGAGAGAGTCATTTGATGGAGGCTATAAGGAATGTATCAACACTCATCTAGTAAATTCATAAAAGGTAAGCATGCATCAAGGAAAATCCTCCAAACAACACCATGTTGCTTCACTTCATTTTCCTTTCTTTCTATTTGATGACAAAAACTAACCATATTTCTCTCCCTATCAACATGCCAATTGTAGCTATGACCCTTGGACCTGTTTCACTTCTTGGAGCTACAAGCATTTACCTTTGATTCCATCCTCCAACACCATGAACTCAGGGTGTACTAAGGTCTTTGAAAGACCTCATGTTTGGATTTCCATATGGAAGCCATCTTCTTTGTAATTATCAACTTCAGTCACATTCAACAAAACATTATTTTTCACCCATACCTAAGAATGTCCTTGATTCTGAGTATTTTTCTTATGAGCTCTATTTCTCCCTGCACTATTCTTCTTCCATGGTTCACAAGATTTTCTTCCAAATGTGTATGAGGCATTCCTCGTAAGTTTTCCTCTTGAATTCATGAAATCCTAAGCTTTGTGCCCAAAGCCATGAAAACTATAACATCTCATAGTACGACAATATGCAGCAATGTGACCAACATGGTTGCATGCCCAACACCTAATTGTGTTGTGGGAACTTCCAACACTTCTTCTATCATTGAATTTACAATCCATATCTTTGTGACCAAAATCATTACATGAATAACAATAACCATTAAAATCATCTTCATACATGGGTGCTTTATTCCATCTTGGATTTGTCTCTCTTCTGAATCTGTATTGAGGAGTGGGACCAACTCCTTGACGTATTTCAGATATTCTAAAATCTTCCTTGTGTTGTACAGGTTCTTGACGAGGATTTTTTATTTCATTCTTTGACATTGAAGGGATTTCTTCAGGAGTCTTAGGAGACCATGTGACAACCATAAATTTTCCTCATTCCTTGTTGTATCCAAGGCCGGATTTGTCAAATGGATATCCTTGGCAATTCCAAATCTCATCCAATATGATTGAACTGTTGTTGATCTTGACATATGCATAAGGTTTATCATCCTTCTTTTTGAGACCAACTACCTCCATCTCAAGCTTTTGACATTGCTTCTCCTTCTCATTCAATTTGTCCTTCAGGACTTCCTCTATCCTTTTGGCTTCTTCTAGCAGAGTCTTCATATCAACATTAGCCTTCATTGTTTCTTAAAGCTCTTATGAATATTCACCAAACTCTTCTTGTTCTTTTGTTTGACTAATCAATTCAGTCTTTAGTCTTTCAAATTCATCTACTTTGTATTCTAGCTCATCTTGTAATCTTGTCTTCTTGTGATTGAGTTTCTTGACCAAATCCATTGATATCTTATGGTACTTTTCGAAATACCCCAAAATCTTCCTTTTGAGCCTCAAATTGTATTTGAGTTCAATGTCCATCAAAAGGTGTGCTAGGAAATATTTCTTAGCATCTTCAAGATCATTTTCAATGTCATCACAATCAAAGCTACCGCAATCAGAATGATCCTAACCTTCACTGGTGTCTAAAGCTTGCACTTCCTTTTCTTCTTGCTTCACATCTTCAGTGGGATTGACTTCTGTTTCCATATTTGTGTCTCGGTTTCCTCTTTGGTACTCACTTTCTAGCTTAAACCATTGGTCTTTGGCTACAGTGTATTCTCCTACACTCTCTTTGACAGAGCTTGAGAGTCTATCGATAAGAAACTTCAAGTCAATGGTGTTTTCCTTCTTATAATCCTTTTGTGTAGCTGTATTGGTCTTCTTGCTTGACGAAATGCATGGATTGATCACAATCTCACAAACATCAAACTTTCATCTTGCTTTTGCATCCAAAGTAATTTGGCACATCAAGTACTGGAACTTCAACATTTGAGCATTCTGTTTGTCCTTCCATTTTATGTGTCCACATATATCATTCAAGCTAGTAAGGCTTGTGTTGAAGGACCACTCTGAAAGTTTGAAACCAATTGTTGGACATAATGCCACACTAAGAGGGGAGGGTGAATCAGTGTTCTAGGATTTTTTTAAATTTTCACTTCAAAAATTAAGCAAAGTTCATCATTCACATTAATCTATACATCAATTAAGCATTTCATCAATCATAGATCAGAGATACACATTGCAAGACCAATATAGTAATCTTTAATTATAATTGGATATGAATTACAATGAAGAATTCAATCTTCCGATTACATCAGCACCAGCTGACTGAAGAGCAACAACTCATGTGCCAAGACCCAGCCTGGTTTTCTTGGCTCCAACTAAGAAAGAGGTACAAGACCTAGCTTTCGAGTCACATCTTGATCATTGTCAACAAATCAGCCCATTATCCAACTCAATTAACTATTGCTAATCATCAACAAGTTCTATTGCTTATCGCCATCAACTTGTCCCTATCATCAACCTGTCAAACCTGTTGTTCAAGTATCTGCTCATACACTTAAAAGAATCTGTTTACTAGCTGCTTATACCAAGACTTCAAGGGATATCTTCATGTAATACTCATACCAAGAATAATCTTATATACAATATGCCCAATATAAAAGAATCTACTCAAATACTAGCGAAGACATCAAGAGAGACTTCAAACTTATGCCATGACAGCAAGGTATTTGTTTTAGTGACTTCTGTCATAAAATGAGATTATAGTCTTCATATATATCCCATTCAATCTCGTCCAAATCACTGCTCAGTATTGTAAGTCTTCAACCAAACATGACTTGTTCCAATCGATGGTTATGTTAAAGTTGATCTAAATCCTGCTTATTATATCTTATTAGGTTGGACCTTGTTACTCCTGCTCCTCATTGTACTCAAAGATGCAAACTTTCTCATCATAATTCATATTCATACTTTTATATTCAACAAATTTTGAATACCCAATGAGCTCTGCTTCAACTCTAAGATTGCTTGTAAAATATATCCAACACTTCTTTCTATGTGCCTGAGAAATGGACTTTTCAGTTGGAGTGTAAGCACTACTACTTATCTCCACACAAAAAGGATCAAACCATCTGCTATTGTAGTAACCAATAGAAACGAGATCAGATGGAAGATTGTCTTGAACACCGAATTGTACATGCTATTAAGGTTGGTCTTCCAAAAATTTAA
Source organism: Pseudotsuga menziesii (assembly GCA_001517045.1). Taxonomy (NCBI): domain Eukaryota; kingdom Viridiplantae; phylum Streptophyta; class Pinopsida; order Pinales; family Pinaceae; genus Pseudotsuga; species Pseudotsuga menziesii. The sequence continues at coordinate 832,640 of LPNX010964449.1, read as the reverse complement.
AATACATCTGCACCCCGATTGCTGCTACAACATACCAAACATTAGCTTCCTTGCTACGGTTTCCTCAAGGATGTTGGCATACCCAAATTTTAGACCAAGACTTCATTTCAAAACTTTGAACTTCCTCCTCCACTACGGTTTCCTCAGACCTGTTATATCCCCTAAAACCAGAGAAAAAAAAGAATTTTTGGATGAGTGATAAATGAGGACGTTGGCCTCATATTTATACACATTTTCTGTAAATTGTTTTGAGCCGACCTACTATATTTTGTGTTTTTATTTTTAGTTTTTGTTTTTCCTTTGTTGGGCCGACCTTGAGTGCCTCTTCAATTTTATTTTATTTAATCATTTTATTAACATTATTCTCATTTAGGTTGAGCTGACTTTGTATACAGTTTGCATCATCTTTAAACATATAATTTTTAGCAAATGAACACAACATGGGTTATTTGGCTAACTTGTAAACCATCACTGCCACGTTAATATATTACTCCTTTTGACTGGGCTATCATCATAGCACAAGAGTATTAAGGACTCCAAGGGTAATATGATCTTTATAAACCTTCAAAGACTTCATCATTAACTCAAGGACTACATTATAGAAGCCAAACTCCCAAGGTTCATCCATCATGAGCTTCATGAGCATGTCCAAGTTTTTCAACCACCATTAAGCATATGGGATTAAAGATCATCTTCTGGATTTAAGGACTTCTTCAAAAACTTCTTCACCATACCTCCATGCAAGATCATATCACGTAGTATTCACTTAGTGAAACCATGTCATAGCACCTTCGTTCATGGGATATTAAATAATGCCGCTAATTTCATTATATGTTGATAATTACTTACAAAAATCCTTTTGTTGAGCCCTCCTCCCAATACATATTTCCAATTTTAAAAATCCTACTATTTACAATATATTCCCTATTTTTACTCGAAACCTATTTTTATACCCCCCAATATAAACCCCCCATATCGTATTCCCCGCCCCCAATATCTACAATAGATTGACCTTATATTTCACAATTAAAAACCCCCTTTATCCATGAACGTGATGAGATATTACTCAACACGATGAATCCCTTGTGGATCATATCCATCCATCACAATCAAATACAAGGGGCTCCATGGGCTGCATGGGCATCACCAACAACATACCAAGGGATCCATGACCATATAATGTCCAAGACCTAATCAAGTCATAGCCCACCTAGTGCTCCAAAGCACACACCATCTATAAATGGACCACCATATCACAAACTTTTTCATTAATACCTTCAATATTGATAGCAATGACAACCATGCTCAACACCATTCAATTGCTAAGGAGTTGTATAGGCCTAATTGAGATGCATTGATCCACTTCAAGGGAGACAATGGGCCATGATTCCTAATGCATACTTGATGTAGGTTGGCGTACACTTTCATCCACAAAAATATATCAGTTCATATGACTACTTGAAATATGAAGGACTGCTAATTATGGGGTCTTCTCCCACCAAAATTGACCTTCCATTACTTGGAAACTATGCCATCCCATTCCTTCAATACTGAAAAGAAGGAGATCAACCCCAAATAGATGTTTGAGGAACCTTTTGATTGCTTCCTTAACAATTTGATCCGTTGAATAATTGACTAGTTTTTTTATATATTTTGCTCGTATTACACAACTCCAAATATTATCCATGAATAATTCCCTCTAAAGACTCTTGACCAACAAGGATTTAGCAAAATGAAAGATATTTTTTAAGGACCAACCACCCATATGTTTTGGCCTGGCCAGATTTTCCCACCGAACAAGATGAAATTTGTGATTTCCTCTATCTCTAGACCAGATAAAATTAAAAGCTTTCCTCCAAATAGTTTGGAGAATGGATGTTGGAATCTTGCTCAGAGATAGCCAATCAACTGATAAATTTTCTAAGATCGATTTTGCTAGTGTAAGTTGACCACCATTGGAGATCCATCTCCAACACCAGTGGCTAATCCTTTTGTCAAATATTTCCAAGAGCCAACGCCAATCTTTAATTAAATAACCGTTCAATTTTATAAAGAAACCTAGATACTTGATACCTTCTTAAATATCTGTGACTTTATAAGGAAGGTCTGCTAAATGCTCCCTCTTTATGTTGTTGTTTAGGATAGAGGATTTTGAAGAATTTATTAATATTCATGTAGTATTGCATAATGACTTGAGATATGAGTAATGTGCTTTCCATTCAACAGGATTCCCATCGCCACAAATCATAACATCATCGACAAAGAGAAGGCGAATGATCAAAATATGAGATGAGATTTTCACACCTTTTATCTTCAAATATGATTTATCTTTTAATATTAATTTGATGAATCCCTCAATTATAATAAAGAACAATAATGAATCATGCATAATTAATAATACAGTATGGGAAAGAGTTGATGCCGCCGTTGATCTCAGCGTCGACCTTCTAGTTTTATTGGTGCAGGGCACGACCCAGCGCCGCCATGAGTGCGCCTAGGGGTGGAGAGCCATCTCCTACCCCTTCGATCTCTACTATCGAGGCCTTCAGGAAGCTTGTCGGGCAGGATGGGAAGAAACCATCCATGCCTTCTATCCCGAAATTAGTTAAAAAGCTGGATGAAGTTCCTTAAATTGCTTTGCCTGAAGAGCAGCCCATTAAAATTGCCTTAGCTCTGGCTGAAAGAGGATTGATAGGACAGTTTATGGGACTTTCGCCTCTGCAAAAACCACCGACAACTGGATCCAGCGTAACTAGAGACCCCAACTGAATAATAGTGTGACCTGCTATGCTGTTGGAAGAGGATTCTTCATATTCGAGTTCATAACCAAGGAAGATTGAGATCTGGTCTTCAGGAGCGGCCCGTACTCCATGGGGTCTCAGGGCATGTATCTCAATAGGTAGACACCCGATTTTGATCCCACGGTCGACATGCCTAAAGAAGTGCCAGTATGGGTTAGGCTCCCAAACCTACCGGTCCACTACTGGAACTTCCATTCGCTGCAAAAGATTGAAAATGGACTTGGCAGATTTATTGACATAGCAGACAACAAAGGCCAATACACCTACGCCAGGATCTGTGTAGAAGTGGATCTGGAAGCCGGCCTACTAGAAGCGATAAAACTCACTGTTGGGTCATGGCAACATTATCAAAATCTTGATTATGAGCAGCTCCCATTCAAGTGTAGAAACTGTCACGAGCATGGCCATTTCCAAAGGAACTTCCCTAAGGCACAACCATAAGACAAAGAGGATGGAGAAGGCTGGAAAAAGGTCAAAAAGAGTAAGGCAGCCCCGAAACTAAGCAGGAAAAAATCTCAGTATCATCAAAGAAGCCTCCACCAAACTCTAAACCCATAGGAAAGTCAAAGGTTGGATCAACTTCAGGGAAAACCAATGAAACCATGGAGGGATCAAAGAAAACAGGGAATGATGCGAATGAAACTGGGGAAACTGGGAACCTGGCAAACCCGACTCCCCTAGTGGACGATCAAAGGGGAAAAGGAGCAGAGGAAGATCACATTAGTCTGGGCTCGGATTCAGGTGGGGACTCCGAGGACGGAGGAACCAAATTTGGCAGCTCCCAAGTCACCCCTTTCAAGTTCACCTTGGGTCAAAAGACTAAGAAGAAACAGGGAGAGGAAAAAACCTACCTTTATATTCTCCAAGGTTCCCAGAAGACACTCAAAGGAATGATAAATACTAGATCCACCAACAAGCAAGGCTAAGCTCCAGAGGGAGCCACAACCTCCCAAGCTAGTAAGTAATGCAATACATATCCTGGAACTACAGAGCTCTAGGCAACAATATGAAAGAAGAAGCTCTAAAAGACATTGTAAGATTGTATTTGCCTGAAATACTTCTCATCCAAGAGACAAAAATGGAGGACCTCACTCTCCTCCAAGCAAGCAAAGCATTTTGGAAAAAAGGTCAAGGAAAAGCAGTCAGCGCAAGAGGAGCCTTAGGAGGGATAGCTACCTTCTGGGACAACTCCATATACGACCTGGAAGCTGAAGAAACCAGCACACATTGGTTGTTCACCAAACTTCTCCATAAAGACTCTGGTCATCATGTAAGTCTGTTCAATGTTTATGTACCTATATTACCAGCTGAAAAAAGAATATGTTGGGACTCCCTAAAGTCCTATCTTATCATGCACAACCCCGTTGATATAATTATTGTAGGGGATCGTAATGTCACCCTTGCAGCAGAAGAAAAAAAGGGAGGTTCACCAGTCAAAGATCAAGCTAGAGAATGGGTTGAAGACATCATTTTAGATTGGGAGCTGGAGGATATCAAGCCCTCCTGTGGAAAATTCACCTGGACGAACAAAATAAGGGGCCCAGGCCACATTGCTGCTCATCTTGATAGATTCCTCATCTAGTCCTCTTTCCTGAATTTTGATCTTATGGCCTCCTCTAAAACCTTGCCCATTTACACCTATGATCATAAACCCATTCTTCTCGAGCCGTCCTTGGGTAAAAATCTTGGTCCCATACCCTTCAGATTCAGCCCCCTCTGGATTCAACAAGATGGGTTCATGGATGTGGTCTCCATGGCTTGGAACTGGCAGATCCAAGGCTCCCCTTTCTATGTCTGGGAAGAAAAGCTGAGGGTCCTAAAAAAAGATCTGAAAAAATGGGCTAAATCGCTGATTTCACCCACCTCCTAAAGAAAAGAAGCACAGGCTGCACTAGAGAGCCACCAATTGATCATGGAGGACACTGAAGTTTCTCAAGAACTGTTACAAAAAGAAGAAAATCTTCAAAAAATTTCCATAGAGCATGCAGGGTGGAAGAGGAATACTAGAGGCAAAAATCCATAAGTATGTGGCTGCAAGTAGGAGATAAGAATACCAGCTATTTCCACAAGCAGGTTGCGGCTCGCAAGCATTTCAAAACTGTAAATGAAATTCAATTTCAAGGAAATTTGGTCAAATACTTCGAAGGCATTAAGAAAGCTGCCCATTCCTACTTCAAAGACCTCTTCTCAACCCCGAAAGAGGACCCAATTGATGCAAATTGCTACCCACTTGATCTCGTCCCAAAGCTAGTCCAAGAAACTGATAATCTCCTTCTGGCTTCCCCAATCAGAATGGAAGAGCTTAAAAAAGCTTTGGATGGTATGGACGCTGACAAAGCGTCGGGGCCCGATGGGTTCACGGCAAGGTTCTTCTCAACTTGTTGGTCCATCATCAAAGTTGACCTCCTGAGAATGGTCAGGAAATCTTAGAGTAGCAGCAAGTTAGGGGGTAGTACCAACTCAGCATTCCTGCCCCTAATCCCAAAAGAAAAAGGAGCCAATAACTTCATCAGATTTAGGCCCATCTCTTTATGTAACAGAGGCTATAAATAATTACTAAAATCATTGCCAATCGGAATAAGAATATTTTGCCAGCAATCATCCCTGAAAACCAAAGTGGTTTCATAACAGTGCGGAATATTCTGGACAATATAGTGCTTGTTCAAGAAGCAATCCACTCGAGCTGTCATCGGAAAGAAAAAGGCATGGTAATCAAGCTCAACTTGGCGAATGCATTCTACAGGGTGAGACATGATTTTCTGTTTGCAGTAATGGGAAAATTTGGGTTTTTTAAGGATTTCATAAACTGGGTTAAAGCCTGTATTGACTCCCCCTGGATCGCCCCTCTGGTCAATGGACGCTCTACGAATTTCTTCCAAGCCTCGAGAGGGCTAAGGCAAGGTTTCCCTTTGTCCCCACTCCTCTACGCCATTCAAGCCTCAGTGCTTAGCTTCCAATTGGATCACTGCCAGTAGAACCACTCTCTTATTGGCCTCCGGATGGTCCAAAATGTAAAAGACATAAACCATGCCCAATTCACCGATGAGACTCTGCCCCTTGGGGGAGCAAGCATTATCTCAGCCGATTTATTCAAAAGAGAGCTTGAAATTTACAAGGAGGTCTCAGGAAGTAAGATAAACTTTCAAAAAAGTAAGATATACAATTGGAACTGCTCCATAAGGGATATGACAGGAATCGCAAGGCTCTTAGGAATGGAGGGGACTCTCTCCTGGGATTTCTTCAAATAGCTTAGGATTCCCATCCTCAAATCTGTCCCCAAAGTGGCCCACTAGATGCCGTTGCTAGACAAGCTGAAAATCAGAATTCAAGCATGGGGGGCAGCGTGGCTTAATTTAGCAGGTAAGGTGACTCTCTTAAAATCTGTCCTTTCAGGTATTCCTGTTTACCAGAACACCATTCTTCTTGCCCCTAAATCCTTCATCAGCAAAGTGGACGCCCTGTTGAGAAGATTTTTGTGGGAAGGTGGTAAAAATAATGAAAGAAGGCTTCATTTAGTTAGCTGGGACAAAATAAAGAAGCCAATGCTGGAAGGAGGTCTCCAGGTCCGAAACATTGTTGTTCAAAAATTATCTTTAGGATCCAAACTCCTCTGAAACTTAGTTTCTGGGCACACCAGCTGTAGTAAGAAAGTTCTTTGGAAAAAATATTTCCAAGGTAGCCGCTCAATATGCTTGGATAAGCCTCCAAGAACTTTAACCGGATCCCCAATCTTCAAGCTTTGCCTCACAAACCTGGAGCAATTCAAATCTAACCTCTACTGGATACCTGGCAATGGGAAAAAGATAAGATACTGGGATGACTCGATCCTTGGGGACCAGCCCCTCGGACAGAAGGCTGAGCTGGCAAATATAAAAAATTGGATGCAGCACAAAAATCTTCTTACCCTGTGGGACATTTCCATCTGGTCCGATGATGCAGAGAAAAGTTGGGATAATTGGGACCTGGGAGAGATACCATAAAATCTAGAAGGAGAAGACAACACCTTAAGAAAGATCCTTCAAGGAAAATCCCCATTAAAAGCGATTTCAAAAGACAAAAGAGGGTGGGGTTCGACCTCCGGATCGTACTTGGTAACTGAAGGATACAAATCCATCCAGGCAATCCCCAACGTCCCTCAAGATCCATCCCAGTGGAAGTTTGTTTGGTCCTATACTTCTATCCCCAAGATAGACTATTTCTGTTGGACTCTTGCTCACAAAAGCATCCTCACCAGCGACAACTTAAGGAGAAGAGGAATGGAAGGGCCCTTAAGGTGTCCTCTGTGTGTTTCTGATAAGGAGAATACAAATAATCTGCTCCTGCTTTGTCCTTTTTCCAGTGAAGTCTGGAAGGATTCGCTGAAAATAAGCCCAGACAGATTCACCATGCCGACAAATACCCAGGAGCTGATGAAAACGTGGGCCAACATATCGTTTTTTAGCACTACCAAAAAGGATCTCCTCAAAGCCAGTTGGACGTGGCTCCCCAAGTTCATCTGCTGGAAACTGTGGATTGAGAGAAACAATTGGATATTTAAGGAGAAGAGCAGTACTCCGGCTAGAATAACATCCAAAATCAGAGCTCTAATAGGAGAGGCTCTAGAAGCCAAAGCTACCCTCACAAATGCTTCAACTTTGACCAGCGAGGAAGATAAGTGGCTAAAAGAGCTAGTCCCGAACCATCAAGCAAGAATCAATACCCCTTCTCCCTCCAATGCTAATTGGGACATTCGGTTGATAGAACAGGACTTCATTAAATGGAGATTGTCCCTTGAGGAGCACTGCCTCTTCTTTGATGGGGCCTCAAAGGGTACTCCTAGGGCGTCCAGTGGCGGTGGGGTTATCCTGGATCCTGGAGGCAATACAATTCTGAGCTTTGCCTAGGGGCTGGGTTATGATTCCAATAATAGAGCAGAGGCTCTTGCATTTTGGCAAGGGCTCAAGCTTTCCCACAGCTTGAAAATCACCTCTCTATCAATCTTAGGTGACTCTCAGATTATAATCCAAGCTGCAAACTCGAAAAGAAGTCCTGCTCAGGTGCATCTATCCACCATTCTCAAGAAAGACAAGCTTATGCATTCAAAGTTTCAGAAAATAAGATTCTTTCATATCCTGCGAATCTTAAACTCTAAGGCTGATCTGGAAGCCAATAAAGGCATGCTTCTGAGCAGGAGCACGCTATCAATAGATGGGTCAGACACTCTGTGCAATATCCCCTAATTCTAGAGGCGAGTCTCCTAGCCAGGTCTTCACCTGCCATAAAAGATTCAATTCGTTGGGCCTCTCAAGGCTCTATCCTTTACAATCTGGCATAGTCCATGATCCGTGAGTCCTAATGGTCAGAGCACGTGACAATTCAAGAGCCCAAGGTAATTTCTCAAACCTCACGCCGAAGTAGCTAAGCTATCTCAAATCTGGAAGCTCTGGGAAATCGTTGGATCCTCCAAGAGATCAGCACTGTTAACCATCTCATTCAATGGCTTCCCTTGTTCCATTTTCATCCCCAGGAGCTTCAGTGGAGGTACACATGGAAGCTCTGGAAGCATGAATCCTTCATTCCATTATTCAATTGCTACAGCGAGAATAGCTGGGCCGGTCTAAATCCTGAGCAGTGCACTCTCCGGAAGAGCTCTCTGAAGACAAGGATTCCAGCGTAGTCGTAGTGGAAAACATCAAAGGATCGTTGGGACTCGCCCAAACAATATAGAATTGCAAGTCTTGGAGCAGCTGGCAAAGAAGGACGGGGAAAAAGAGACGTTATCCATGGCAGATGTCAAACAGGGCAGATGTTTCAGATGTAACTCATCTCGGTGATCTGGACACTTCAACTCCCAATTGTCAAAACATTAGTTTTTCCATGTAAAAGTACTCAACAACTACTTTGCCGACCGATAAATCTACCTCTTACTCGTTATTGTCTAAAAAAAATAAAGAACAATAATGGGGATAGAGGGCATCCTTGTCTAAGCCCTCTTGATACTTGGAAAAATTCAGTTGGGTATCCATTTATCAGGACCATGTAATTTACTAATGAGACACAAGCTATGATCCATTTGATAGTTTGCCAAGGTAGACCTATTTGCAAGAGTGCCATTATGAGAAAACCCCAATGAACTTAGTCGTATGCTTTTGACAAATCTAGCTAAAGCATCAAAGCACTCGTATTTCTTGTTTTAATTCTATGGAATACTTTATGAGCAACCCGTATTGCATCTAAGATCTGCCTATTCTCTAAGAACCCAAACTGCTCCCTACAAATGCGTCTTGATAGAAAGGGTTTAATTCTTTGAGAAATTATTTTTGCTATGACCTTGTAAACCATGATACACAATAAAATAGGCTAATAATCCTCAAAGGAATTAGTGCAATGAAAGTAGAATTCAAAGCATTTGATACGATACTCGAAATTCTTGATTCTTCCACCACTACAAGTGATTCATCACCCATGATATCAAAAAACTCTAGGAACAACTCAACAGTCCATCCACGAGGACCCAAAATTTTCCATTTTGTGAAGGATTTTAGAAATTTTAGAATCCCCCCTTTTGAGATCGATTCATTACACCATCCCCCTCTTTATCTGAGAAATAACGAGGATATTCTCTGATAACTTTGATCTACTTAATGATTGAGAAATCACTTGTTTCTTGATAAAAGGATTTGAAATGTCTAACAACTTCTTTCTGGATAGATTCATTGTCACTTATCACCTCACCTTCAACATTGTTTAAAGCCCAAATTGAATTATGGATCCTTCGATGTTCAAGGAAGTTATGGAAGAATTTTGTATTTTGATCACCCAACCCCACCCAAGTGGCTCTGCTCTTTAATTGCCATGATTCTTCTTGCATTCTCAAAATTTCCAATCTTTCCTATTCTAGTGCATATAGTGAGTCCCTTGCTTATTTTGAGAAAGACTTTGAAGGAATTGAGCTAGAAATTGTCTCGATCTGAGCATATCCACAATACTTCAGCTTTTTCCACCTTTTTTCTATCTCTTTCCCACCGTTTTACAACTCATTTCAACAATTTTAATTTTTGCACTAATGAATGAAAAGTTGATGTGTACATGAAGGAGAAAAGTTGATGTGTACATGAAGGAGAGGACGCATGCATTAAGAATACTTATTTCATGGTAGGTAAATATTATTTTAAAATTTTATAAAAAATTGGTTAGAAATTAAATTTTGATTATAGCCAATCAACTGATAAATTTTCTATCTTGGCTATCTTGCTATTGGCTATCTTGCTCAGAGATAGCCAATCAACTGATAAATTTTCTAAGACCGATTTTGCTAGTGTAAGTCAACCGCCATTGGAGATCCATCTCCAACACCAGTGGCTAATCCTTTTGTCAAATCTTTCCAAGAGTCAATGCCAATCTTTAATTAAATAACCGTTCAATTTTATAAAGAAACCTAAATACTTGATACCTTCTTAAATATCTGTGACTTTATAAGAAAGGTCTGCTAAATGCTCCCTCTTTATGTTGTTGTTTACGATAAAGGACTTTGAAGAATTTATTAATATTCATGTAGTATTGCATAATAACTTGAGATATGAGTGATGTGCTTGCCATTCAACAGGATTCCCATCGCTACAAATCATAACATCATCGACAAAGAGAAGGCGAGTGATCGAAATATGAGATGAGATTTTCACACCTTTTATCTTCAAATATGATTTATCTTTTAATATTAATTTGATGAGTCCCTCAATTATAATAAAGAGCAATAATGGGGATAGCGGGCATTCTTGTCTAAGCCCTCTTGATCCTTGGAAAAATTCAGTTGGGCATCCATTTATCAGGACCGTGTAATTTACTGATGAGACACAAGCTATGATCCATTTGATAGCTTGCCAAGGTAGACCTATTTGCAAGAGTGCCATTATGAGAAAACCCCAATGAACTTAGTCGTATGCTTTTGACAAATCTAGCTGAAGTATCAAAGCACTCTTATTTCTTGTTTTAATTCTATGGAATACTTGATGAGCAACCCATATTGCATCTAAGATCTGCCTATTCTCTAAGAACCCAAACTGCTCCCTAGAAATGCGTCTTGATAGAAAGGGTTAAATTTTTTGAGAAATTATTTTTGCTATGACATTGTAAACCAGGGCACACAATAAAATAGGCTAATAATCCTCAAAGGAATTAGTGCAATGAAAGTAGAATTCAAAGCATTTGATACGATACTCGAAATTCTTGATTCTTCCACCACTGCAAGTAATTCATCACCCATGATATCAAAAAACTCTAGGAACAACTCAATAGTCCATCCACAAGGACCCAAACTTTTCCATTTTGTGAAGGATTTTAGAAATTTTAGAATCCCCCCTTTTGAGATCGATTCATTACACCATCCCCCTCTTTATCTGAGAATTAGCGAGGATATTCTTTGATAACTTTGATCTACTTAATGACTGAGAAATCACTTGTTTCTTGATAAAAGGATTTGAAATGTCTAACAACTTCTTTCTGGATAGATTCATTGTCACTTATCACCTCACCTTCAACATTGTTTAAAGCCCAAATTGAATTATGGATCCTTCGGTGTTCAAGGAAGTTATGGAAGAATTTTGTATTTTGATCACCCAACCCCACCCAAGTGGCTCTGCTCTTTAATCGCCATGATTCTTCTTGCATTCTCAAAATTTTCAATCTTTCCTATTCTAGTGCATATAGTGAGTCCCTTGCTTATTTTGAGAAAGACTTTGAAGGAATTGAGCTAGAAATCGTCTCGATCTGAGCTTCTATCCACAATACTTCAGTTTTTTGCACCTTTTTTCTATCTCTTTCCCACCGTTTTACCATTCATTTCAACAATTTTAATTTTTGCACTAATGAATGAAAAGTTGATGTATACATGAAGGAGAGGACACATGCATTAAGAATACTTATTTCATGATAGGTAAATATTATTTTAAAATTTTATAAAAAAATTAGTTAGAAATTAAATTTTGATTATAAAAATTTTAGTCCAAATTATATAATTTCAAAAATAATTGTAATATATATATATATATATATATATATATATAAAAAGTGTCCTTCACTCTTTATACAATATCTTATTAAAAACTACCCACCAAAAATCACAAATGTGATATAGGACAATAACTCACTTGCAAAGTTGTTGGGTTGACAGTACAATAACTCCTCTATAGTTGTTGGAGTTTTCATTGTACAGTTTAAATAATCATCTTTTTCTCATGGATATGTGATGTTCCATAGTTATCCAAGATTCCAATGGACCCCTTCCCAAATGTAAGGGTTAGGTGTTGAACAATTTTCTTATCATTGGGCTAACGTAAGGTGTAGTTGTACCATGGCTATATATGATTGTATAGTATGAGGACAAACTGAAAAGACACGAGGAATAATGACAAAAGTAAATGTAGATGCATCAATAGTCAATTTAAAACTTATTTGACAAGCTTAAATCTCATACAACTCTAAAATATGAATTATTGGACTATAATTAAAAAAACAATTATATATAAAAACCTATAATGAAAGTTTGATTTGACTATAATGAAAAAACAACGATATATTCTTGGAAATTGCTTTTGAATTTTAACTTCATGATGTTGACATACTTAAGTGTTTCCTTGTGTTCCCAAACTATTATCATTTTGTAGACGCATGAGATTCAATTGTAGGATCCAACAATAAGTCATTATATATAGTTTGTTCTCTTAAAATCAACCATTTATAAATGGCCGCCACATGCTAAGTAAAATATGAAATGAGTGCAAATAACTACTTTGACATTGACTTCATGTATGGGAATTGAATTCATGCTTTGGATACCATATTAATGAAATTTTATGATATATTGCGATTTTATTAATGGTTTTTATAGAAAAACTATATGTTTATTTTATAATAATAACTTTAATTTAATATCTTTTAAATTAGTGTTTTTAAGGCATAGGTAAAAGACTTATTTTATCAAAAGAGAGGTTATAGTTGTTTAGGGAGACTAATCTACTAGCACGAAGGCTAGATCAGTTTCCTCTCCAAAATTCCATCATTAACATCGAGTTCAAACTATAGCCCATAAAACTTAAAGAATTGAAATTGAAAGACTTGTCTATCTTTGTCAAACTTAAAGTTCTAAAATTAAAAGGCTTTACCATGTTGGTAAAAGTTCGAAGACTAAAACTATAATGACGAGGTGTCCAACAAGCTAGAAACAAAATTGAGGATCCATTGTTTCCAGGATATCAAGAGGTTGACTATACTGGTAATTAGAACATCCATGACTGACACAAAAAGAGGAGTTATTCATCATCCAAAATGTTGATAATTGGGACTACCTTGGATTATGCTTCCTCTATGGTCTTTGGAGCTTTGTTGATATTCTCCTTCACTAGATGCATGCGGTAGATAAGTCCCACAATGGAGGGAGACACTCTACGTTGAAAGGCCTTCCCAGTTAGCTCTCAAGCTAGGGTATTTAGCTTGTCATCATATTCCTATTGGTTTTGTAGAATTTGTTGAACCCCTACTTCCAAACACTCCACTCCGTTCAAGAGGCTTGAACCATCATTGCCCTTTGTAAACAATCCTTGGGCGTTGTTAGTTATTGCACAACCCAAAAGCGCTTTGGTCTACCAGAACACAGTCAAGGTTTTGGAGTATCATGTTTGCCTTGTTAGGGCACTCCTAGGTTGTCCTCTAGCGAACCAAGCTCCTCTTCTAACTTCTCGATCGGTGAAACCTCCAACCTTCTACCAATTCTATCCTCCATCTTGAGAATTTGCTCCTTCGTTGTAGGTTTGACAAAGTCATGGAATCTAGCCTTTTCCCATCTTTTCTCTTCGAAGACCCAAGGCATGTGAGTCTGCTTAGGGCCATTGACAATTTTACGTGTTGTTCGCTTGATACAAGCCATCCTACTAAGGAAAGTGGAGCTTTGCAACTAGAACTAGTTATAGAGGTTGAACACTGCAGAGTGTATGGTAGGACAATATAAATGTTGGGTCTTCTTCCATTCTCTTTTATGTATTCTTAATTTTGGTATCATATCGAAGGCAAGGACACCAAATCTCACCATGATTGCTTCCCAAGCACGGGTTCTTTACGAGAATGTATCACACGAGGTGGAGAGTCGAGCTCTCACGTTTTAGGTTAAAGCAACTTGAGGTAAGGCTTATCTGTAGTATAGTCAGTGGTAGGCCAAATTATTGCTACAGATAGAAGTCCTTTTGACACTTCATTATGGGAGGTGTCTTCCTTCGCAAGATAGAAGTCCTTTTGACGAACATGTGTGAAGGCATCAAAAGGAGTGTTCCACACAAGTGTGACACCTGTAATGGAGAAACTTTTAAATTAACTTTAATTATAAAACACACACACATATGAAAAACTAAATATTTAATATAATTTTAAAAAATAATTACAATTAAAATTTTATATATAAAAAAAATGTTAGACAAAATACTTAAAAGAAAATAAATTTGTTTTGAGGAGGTTGGTTAATACTAGAAAAGTTAGTTCGAGAAGGATATCAAGTATTTTGGTTATCTATTGATTATGAACATTATTACACATGAACAATATTAGGAAAAAATCTTCGAGTATTCTCTAAAGTGGAAAAAAGATAGTTGGAAGGTGGAAGGTATACCTTTAGTTAAATCGTTAAGCTTCACTAAACAAAAGGAGGTTGGGGTCTAAAGGATATATATTCCTTTAAACTAGGATTTAATAGCATAAAGTATATGGAGGATTTTCTTCAATGAAGGGATGTGGAGAAAGGTTATGAAGGTAAAATATTTAGAAAATGGGGATTTGGAGGATTGGATTGGGAAAGAAAGAAAGTTCTTAAAAGTAGCATCAAATTTATGAAAACATATGTTTAAAAAGTTTGATATTCTGGATAATTAGATTGTTTGGGAAATTGTTTTGAAAATCTTGGTACGAAAGGGATCATAAGTATGTTTAGCAAATGCAACAAGTGTCGTGTATCAAGGAGGATAGATGCAACCTTGTAAACTGGAAAAAGATTTGGAATTGCAGGATGACCAGGTTATTGAGTGGACACAATTCATAAATCTACTAAACCACAATGCTATCAATGTTAAAGATCGTGATGATGAGTTAAAATGGTCTAGCAATAAAGCTACAAGGATACTTACTACAAAACTAGGTTATGAAGCTAAAATTGAAGGAATAGGGGAACAAAGGTTGTGGTGGTGGAGATTAAAATGTCCTTTAAAAACTAGAATCTTTCTTTACCTAGATTTAGTTAATAAGATTCTAACCTAGGATAATGGTCAAAAAGGGAATTGGATAAGGTCCAGATGTTGTATTATATGTAAGGAAGATAGTAAGTATATGAATCATCTCTTTTTATCACTGTAGGTTGTTTGGGAGGAATTGTTGAAAAACTCTAATCTCAATGTGTGGAATAAAATCTTCTTTGTTGGATTATTTGGAAACTACACACACACACACACATAGAGAGAGAGAGCGCAAATTTACCATGTTATGTTTTATGGGGGACTGTGGTTAAGCAAAAGCAAAATGATTTTCAAGGAAAGGTGAAACTTTTGACGGGTCTCACATCAAATAAGGCTTTTAAGTGGTGAAGGATGGGAGCCTAAAAAATAGAAAGGTCCAAGACGATTACATGAACCTTGCATTGACTATTCAAAGCATTAGGGATTTTTTATGGAGCTTTACAAGGGTCTTCGAGTTTGTGTGGAGTAGGTTATATCCTCTTTCTAAACAATCTACATTATTTTTAGTTGAAGTTTGAAGTAGATCAAGGATGAAACAACATAGTAGAGTATTATGCTCTTTAGATTTTGTTGAAAGTAGATGAGATATAAATATAAGCATGCTACAAGTTTTAAGTGACTTAAAATTATTAATGGGTTGAAAAAACAAGAAAAACTAAACAAAGAAGATCTTAATATCAATAATCAAAATTTGTTTGAAAAATCAATATATGTTTTAGGTTTAGATGAAAATTATTATAGAAACACAGTTAAAAAAATTAGTCCATATGTATTTTGATATTCTATTTTGATATTCCCTTACATATATCAAATAAAAAAATAAACCTAAACAAAAATACAACAAGATCCACGTGGTGTCAATGTCCTCGACATTCCCACCATATTTAAGGCCAGCTATGAGCATGAGTATTTTAATATAGATAAGTAAATTGTAAGGTATAAAATAAAATAAAAAATTATTTAATTAAGGATTGATACACCAAAAAGGTTAAACAGGTAAAAAGGACTAAAATATCAGTGTTTTAAATTTTGGGATTGTTCATTTAGTGACTTCCACTTCATATTAATAAAATTGTAAAATATAGAGCTCCAAAGTCACTAATGCTCACAAAATTTCAAAGGAAGCTGAGAATTATAACTTTGGTATATTTCTTTTAAGACATTTTGATTGGCAAAGCACCTTCTCATGGATCCACCAATGATGATGGAGTTGATCTTCCATGCTATGTGGAGTCCCTCGTTGATGAGGAATGGATTGCATAAGTGTTTGACATACAACTTCTAAGACACCATAATTTTGAAGAGATATGGTTTAGTTATTACAAGTTGCACTTGATTATATTGTGCACTATCTATATCAAAGAGCAGACTTGAAGGAAGTAGTCAAAAGGATTGAATATTGGAGGTGAAATGTTGAAGATAATGATGACATTGACTATTGATCTAGTTGTATTGAAATTCATGAGTTAGAGATGGGATCATTGATAGAGATTAATTAGAACCAACAATTGCCACAATTCCAAAGATTGATTAAAACCATATTTTATTTGCGACTAGTTGTTTTTTTTTTATACTGTAGAATAACTTTTTTATTGTATTATTTTAATAATCTACAAATTACGAGATTATGCTAGTGCTTTCCTTCTCCATTTTAATTTGTTTCAACCCAATTGCACTTGTAGATAATGGAAGGAAACTGGAATGCTTGGTAACCTTTTGGGTAGTTCCTAAAGGAAGCTATCTATGTCTCATCCCAATAGAAACAACTAATTGATTATAACATGTGTTGGTTTCCTTATTTTTTCTTTATGGTAATTTTCGAAAAATAATTGAATAGAAAATGAAAATTGCTTATTCTTGAAACTCTTTTCAAACCAATGTAGGGTGATAACATAAGAAATAAAAAAATATATAGGTTTGATCTTTATTAAATGTTATAAATCAAAATATTTTAATCGGTTGATAACATATGGTTGCTCATCATAACCTATATTTTCTCTTTATATTTAGTTTATGTTTGTTATATACTTGTAGAAACAATGAATCTTGTCTTCAATACAACTTTGCAAAAACTATCATATCTCTAATATTTGATTTTGTTAAAATCAAGTAGGCCTTCAGATAATAACACAAGCAACTAATAAGATTATTCAATGCAAGTATGTAGAACATATTCCTCAAACCTTACCCCCCCCTTCTCTCTCTATTTTGTTGTTTCCACTCTTACTATTTTTATATTTTATGTATACAGTTACTTTTTTTTTTAATTTTAAAAAAACCAACAAATTATACTACTCACAATCATTGTTTCCATCCCATTCAAGAAGTGGATTATAATATAGTATCAAATCTTTTTTTTTTAAATATGGCCTAAACAAGATAAAACAAAGGATGCACTTCTGTAGATGAAACAAAGGATACACTTCTATAGATGGAATTTCCATTGAAATATTACTTGAACCTCATCATGGTGAGGTTAATATAGTCAACGTTGACCATGACGTGTTTACCAAATAATTTTTTTAATTCACACAGTTGATGCAAATGTCATTGAAATCACTGGTACCAAAAGTAGCAAGTTCAACATACAACATGAAAAAACATTGATCTTTAAATGAAATGTACTCTTAAAGGTTATCCTAGATTAGGCTAACAGATCATCTAGGAATAATGCATCAATTTGATAGAAAAAATATGAAATAGAATGGTGTGACAAGAAAGGGTTGTGAAGGAATTTGATCACATAACACTTTACTTTGCATAACTAAGAGTAAAAGATAGAAGTCTGCATCATAATTGCATTACACACAAAATTTCTAAGGTATTTCATTAATAAAAATATTTTTCCATCAAACCATTCCACAGTAACAAAGTCTTTAGCTGGACCCTTGTGTCTAACAACATCACTAGAATCTTCAGTTACTAAGCAATAACTCTTTGGAGCTAAGAAAATACCATTCTTTACAAAGTATTCCATTTTGAGCTTCCCCAATTCGGTAGAAGAGATCTCCTCCTACGAAAGAGGACTGCCTAGAATTGCTGAGTCAGTATCCGTGTAGTAATAGTCAGGGCGAGAAATGTATTTGTACATATGTATACGAGAGCAAGCTGTAACAGTAGCAGAAATTTGAACAGCTGAGATCTTAGGAGGATTCCATTTATAGTCAGGTTCATCTTCTGTATTGATCTTATAACTTACAATATATTTATGCTCGCTAAGCTTATCACCTAATATCAAACGACAATTTTGTACCAAATAGTCATATCTTGCCCTATCGCAGATCTCTGTAGTAGTACTCTCTGGATTAATCCCAAATCGACCATACTGTGTGTTCATAAGAATCTTGTACGTATATGACATGGCTTCATCTCCTGCTTTCTTCGCTTCTAGTCTTTTAGCAAATAGCGATGACACATTCTAATGTTTTGTTTCCTTGTTTGAATGTTGAGGGGAAAATAATTATTACAACTGGTAGTGAGAATGTTTTTGCTATCTTGTTTGGAGAGTGATAGTTTTAATGTTGATTGCAAACAAAAGTGTGATTGGCGCTATAACAACTGAAACCAAACCCATAAAATCATGCCTAAATCCAATTTAGATTCTCAAGAAATAATTCATTTGTTGTTTCCCACCATTGTCCATCACCTTTTCATCCAAATTATCCCCGTACTGAGATGCTATCAGTCCATAGAGATTCCATGCAAAGGGGGAATCCCAGGAATACCATCTCCACCGCACAGGAAACCTCTACAACAATTTAAAAATCCATTGATGTGAATAAACATGAAAATGAGATAGTGATTTGGTTAAGGAGAGACTAAGGAGGGACATGTCTCACTGGATGTGGAAGTTAGAAGCCGTAGAAAACCATCTAGAATGAAAGGAAACCAGTGGAGAGAATGGAAGCAATGCTTGCGTTAAGAGTGAGATCCACCATCATAATCCCCATAATATGTGTTGTAAAGGAGCATGAAGAACATCATATAAAAATACCAAAATAATTTGGTCGTTGTCCACTAGAAGTCGATGAATGCATAAATCATCACTCCATACACCGTCATTTGCACAAAGATATATGGATTTCGATTAAAACCTGAGCAACACAAATATATTTTTATAATTTCACCATAAATTTAACTATTATTTCAGAGAAAAGTAAAGTGGTGCCCTTTATCGTTTGCGTTGGGTAATCACTTTTAAGATATATGTGGGATTCCGACAAAAACTAGTATATAAAGGAGAAACTCTACTATTAATCACTTTCTCATAGATATTGAAAAGGAATCAATTACAAATAAACAATAAACATATCAATACAATAAAAACAAAAACAAGGATCACTTTTATAATATTATAAAAAACGTATAGTCCCTGTCGGAAAATTAATTATGGCCTTATTAAAGTTTATTTAAAATCTATATTTATCTCTTATCATTATAAATATAAATTCAAATAATAAAAAAGTAGATGAAAGAGTGTTGACCTTCGCAAGGGCATAGGGAAGACCAGAGTACATTCCTAGCCTATTGCCTTTTCCCTGTAGAAGATTGTCCTTTCAACATCGATTACTGGTAGCACAAAGATAACATTACTGAAACCTAGGAAGAGAATTGTGGCGACATGGATCCCATTGCATTCAATATACTTGTTGCCTATGTCTGGAAATCATTACAACTATCCATAAATAATAAGAACCAAAATTAAGTTAACTAGAGTTTTATCATGTGGGGGGCATAATACACAAAACGAGGGTGCCCAAGGTGAAAGAGATGCCACTTTCTAACCGAAGCCAACAATTTTGATAATGAATAAAAACCACATGACTACCGGTCCTGGATAATGAGCACTTATACCGTTTTGTGTCGGCATTAGGTATCTAAACGTCACTAGATTTAAATGACCAAACCCTTTCCCTAGACTGTCCATGGTACAAACACTCAATCCTTTGTACTCTCTGATCTAATCAAATCACCCCCTTCCCACATACCACACACTTCAATTCTATGAAGATCCAAAGCTGCTTTGGCTTTGTCCTTTCCCACACGTTATAACCTGCACAGATACCATTCCCTCTGTTAATTCTTCCATATTCCTCATTCGAGCATTAATCCCTTATGCTTTAAATGATCCATGTCGATATTGTTGTACCATAATTTATGATATACGGGATGATTGAGATCCAAACCCATATCCTTGCCCCGTGTTGCAATTTCCATATGTCTTTTCCTCCTCGCCTCCATTTGTCATAATGATTCTACCAAGATTTAAGTAGGTGAGGGATGACGAGTCACATATGGAAGGAGCCCCCTGCCCACATTGGTGCCATGTGGCTGCCGTCTGAGTTGGACTTTCCCATATGTATGTCGGGTCTCTTTCCAAATGGCCTATATCGACGACAGTGAGTTCCATGCATTGTTGTCTCAAAGCCTGGTCACAGGTGCCCACCAGCGGGCCTACATGGAAGGGGACATGTGCTCCCACACCTTTGTTCGCCAATACATCCGTCACCTTATTACCTTGCCTTCAAACGTGCATGAACTGGATGGCAGGGGTGGTGGCCAACAAGTGTTGAAGCTCAAACAACCTGCCCTCCCACTTCCAATTTTTAGAGACTTTGGAAATGGTCGATCCTTGCTGGATTCACCCCACCATGGAGATTATGAGCATTGAGTCCCCCTCCACTAGCAACAGTTTCCATAACTATTGTAATTCCCACCTCAGGCCACTAACTAGGCCTTCCAATTCTGCAACATTGTTCGTGGTTTCTCCAAGGTCTCCACAAAATACACTGAGCACATTGCCTTCAACATTACGAATGACCCCACCATATCCAGCTAGGCCAGGATTCCCTTTCGTAGGCCCATCTAAGTTGAGTTTGAAGGTGCCCACTGCTAGGAATTCTAGGAGTCAGGATTCTGAGGGGGGGTGACCAGAGCGTGTGAGATACCATTGCTCACAGGTAATATGAAAATACCCCATCCATTCAATATTTGCCTCTTTGCATTGTCTGCTTTAATTACTTCAGACTTCCATTGAGTGAGAGTGAGCATTTCATTCAAGTGGAGTTTAGTTAGCAGCCAAAATGCCTCTGTTGTCCTGTTCTTTTCCTCAAAAATTCGTCAGTTTCTCTCCTTCCATATTTCCCACACCAAAAACCATGGGAATAATTCCCACATTCTATATAGAAGCTTGTTTTTAAAGGCCTGAGATGGCCATGTTTCCAAGGTAAGATATGGGCGTCCCCTGACCCTGGTGCTCTTTATGAACCTCTCCTCTCCCTTATCCCATAGGGAGGATACTATTTGGCATATGTCCAACAAGTGATCAATCGTTTCAACATCCTTATAACATATACTGCATTGGGAGGGACTTGTCATGCTTCTTTTCAGAAGATTTTCCTAGGTTAGGATGCGTCGACGTAGTAACAACTAGCTGAAAGTTTCAATTTTGGGCCATAGGTTCCCCTTCCATACCTTGCTCCATTTTTCCTCCTTTGGCAGTCTATGTGTTTATGTACGAAATTGCATTGCCTCTGTAATGCTAAAATTTCTCGTATTAGAGTAGCCCCAATGGAATTCATCCAACCCATCCACCTTGGGAATCCTGCAAGCACACAGTTCCTCATAAAAATTGTCCAGGTTCTCCTATGGGACACATGATTGCCACTAGGTCTTGGGCTTCCACACATGGAATTGCATGTCTTCCTGCATGGGCTCCCAAAAGTCTTGCACCCGTTCCAGAGGACTTCTCTGAATATACAAATTTAGGTCTTGTATATATTCTCTATCAACCATGTAGGGTAATTTTCGCCATGTATCACACAAGAAGGAGGTTGACTCTCCATATCGTATTTCCCATAAACCGTGCCTTTGAATTAGTCCCATGTTCAGTTGCGCCTCTTTCCAAATATGAGAGCATGTTATGTCATCCTTAAACCTGATGAGATTCTGCTTGGGCTAGTGTGGGGCATACTTGTGGTGCCATAACACTGCCCAAGGTTCTTCTGTGTGAGTGATCCACCGCCACCAAATTTTGGTTCTCATGACCCTATTGACACTTAATGGGTCACGCAATCCCATACCCCCTGCATCCTTTGGCATACACAGGGTATCCCAGTCAACCAGGGCCCATTTTTGGTGCCCTTGAGATCCTACCCACATAAATTTCCTCTGTATGTTTCATATTTTCTTGAGTACCGATTTTGGAGCAGCCAAAACTGAGAAAAGGTAGAGGGGCATTGCTTGCAATATTGAATTTACCAGAATGAGATGACTTGGGAAATTGAGGGCTCTGAATATCCATTGCTCGAGCTTTCACTTGAGATTGTCAAGAATATCCTTCCATGATATTTGGCGAATAGTAGATTCAGCCAAAGGAGCATCCAAATACTTGGATGGGAGGTGACCTTCCGTGAAGCCCAGAATACGAAGAATATTCCTTCTCATGATTTTTAGAGTGTTGAAAAAATAGACCTGGGATTTGTCTTTGTTGATCTCCAACCCAATAGCTTCCAGAAAGGTTTCTAAACCCCTTTTGATACCTCTATATTCCTAGACCGAGGAAGGGCCCATTAACATGTTATTGTCAACGAATTGTTGATGGGTTTGAGGATCCATCCCCTCACTGAGGTTAAGACCCTGAATTTGATTTCTTCGTTGCATAGTTTGAGCATTCGACCAAGTCCTTAAGCAATAATAATGAACATGAAGGGAAATAGGGGGTGCCCCTAACGAATCCACCTCGAGGCCGAGAATGGATGTGACATAGTTCCATTAACCAAGATCGAGAAAAAAGCTGAACAGTGAAGAGACAAGGCTCATCACCCATTCGATCCATTTCTCATTAAAACCAAAGGTCCTTAGTATAGTAGCTAAGAAGGTAGAATTAAGTTTATCATAAGATTTAGATAGGTCAAGTTTAAGTAGCATACCTAGAATCTTGTTTGTCTTCAAGGAAAGGATAGTTTAGTGAACCAGAATGATGCCGTCAAGAATTTGACATCCTTCTAAAAATCCTTGTTACTCAGGGGAGACTAGTATAGGCAAGAGGGGTCGCAACCGATTTGCTATTACCTTGGTTATGATTTTGTAGATGACATTACATAGGGCGATTGGTCTGAATTTACTAGGATCTTCCGTGCTTGTTTCTTTCGGAATTAACGTAAGGAAAGTAGAAATGAAGGATTTTAAAATGCTCTTCGTTTTCCTTGAGTTCTCTACCAACTCCAACACTTCATCTTTCAAACAATCCTAGCAAGAGTGGAAGAAATCCGTGGTGAACCCGCCTGGTCCTGGGGCTTTATTCGCTGCCATTTGCTTAACCACTACCTCCAATTCTTCCATGTCAATTGATTTCATTAACATAATGTTGTGATCAACCCTAATCACCTTACAGATGTGGTTCCAAACCTGTTCATGCGCCTCTTGGCGATTGATACGAAGTTCCTCTAGGAGATCGACATAGAACCCATTCAAGGTATTCTCCAGTTCTATTTGAGTTTCGACATAGGTACCATATTTTCTCTTAAGACACACCACTTGATTCCCCTGTGGGTGATAAATGGTTGTTTTGTGGAAGAATTTCGTGTTGCACTCCCCTTCTTTTAGCCAACGATTTATGGATTTATGTTTCCAAAGAAGCTCTTCATGTTGTTACTTGAGGTTGATTTCTTTTAGAAGATGTTGTTCTTATGCCCTCAACTCTCCGAAGAAACACTGGGTCATGGCGGCCAGCTAAACTTCTTTCATCTTATGATCCAACTATTTTTTTCCTTGGAAAATGTTCCCAAAGGATTTTGAATTCCAATGTTTAATTTTGCCTTTTAGGAACTTAAGTTTCTGTTGAAAATGGTACATGAGTGTTTGTTAAACTAGAAACAACAAGGAAGGTCTTCCTACATGCATGTGTTCTTGCATGTAGAAGACTTAAACTAGGAAGCCAATTGTATTTAATTATTTTTCCTAAAATAATTAAAGTGATCTAATTGTTTATTAAGTTTAATTGAAAGTGAAATTAGGTTTTTTGCTTTACCTAAAGTTATAAAAGAGAGATCATTTGGTGGAGAGGACACAATTGCATTCTGACAGAGACGAACTTAAGAAGTGTTAGAGAGATAATTTTGGCGAAGAAGACAGAGGAGCACTAACTCTGGAAGACAACCCTAAATTGCGGAGGAGAGAGGCATGAGACTTTGGCGAAGGTACACCATACAACAACAACAACAACGTCGTACACCAACATGCCGTAATACAATAGGGTTCCTTGGGAACCGTGTCATCTCAAGGGTTTTTCTCAGTGATTTTTGGGTGTTTCAATTTTTCCATCTAGGGCATAAATAGATTTTATGATATTGTAAAAGCTCTGTATTTTCTTAATAAAAATATACTCTCATACTATTGCACCGGTTTTCCCATCTTGGATTTAGTCCAGGGGTTTCTACCTAAAAGGATTATGTCATTTCTATTGACGTGATTAATGTTGTAAATGGTTCTCAGTTTTATATTTCGCTGCATATTGTAAAAGATATTCATGTGTGGCTATCAGTAGATATTTTGAATGCATTGTTTAGCCCTAGTTGAATATTAAAGGAAATTTTACAAGTGTTCATGTTATAGGTGTCATTTCCTGCCACTATTAACGGAGTTTCTCTAGGAAATCTGGATGGAGGAGCTAGAATTGATTGAACCGAAAAGGTCTCTGAAGGTTCGACCCTATTCTTTGCCATTCCAGGTTTATCGACCAGTGGTCAAATCCTACTGAGGGGAGTAAAACAGCTGACATCTCTCCCCCCCATCATTACTGACTCAGAAACTAAGAAATAGTCTTACCTATAGGCTATGATTCTGTCCCCTGGCCACTTATTATTCCAGGTAAAGATACTATTGATTGTTCTAACATCAACCAAATCAAGAGCCTCAATAAATTCATTAAAATGTTCACTTATGGGGTTTAATTGCCGAATACCCCCTTTTTTCTCTTCCAGTATGTAAATCAAGTTGAAATCCCCTTCCAAGATCCAAGGACAGGGACCAACCACCACCCTTAGGTTGAGCAGTGAATCTAGGAAGGAGGTCTTCTGATTGGCTATTGAGGGTCCATATACATTGGAGATAAAGCCACGAATTCTTGTGACTGCTATGTGAAAAAAGGATGATAGGGTAAAGTGAGAGGCCAGGAAGCCTAAGAGGTAGACCTCCCTAGGATTCCGAAGTATACCTATCCCCCCAGCTGCTCCCTAGGCATCACTTTCTATGACCTCACAGGTTGTCCAGACTTTATTGCCTATGATTTTGAGCTATGCTTCAGAGCACTTAGTTTCTTGAAGTAGTACTATCAATTTTTCAATCTCTATTTTCCTTCTTAGATGATGGATCTTCAATGGGCTATTATAGCCTTGAATATTCCATGATGTGATCCGCATCTTATAACTGTTTGAGGGAGGAAGCAAGAGCCGCATCTATCGTAGGATATTGGCCTGAGGCTACCAGCTTCACACCAACTAGTTGGATTCTCTGAAAATTGCTGTGTCTTCCTCATTTCTCACATCTTCCTTTCTTTTTCCCCTCAATCTCGTTATGGGACTCAGAGGCTTTGACCAAGTATTTCACTTCTTTTGTCTTGTTGATATATTTTTCCATAAGGGAGACCTGTTGTGGTGGAATAGAGTGTTAGGATTAAAACGAGCAACATTAAATAACAATAATGAGCGAGAAATAAACATTATCACAAGCAACCACATATAGACACACAATAAACCCTGGAAACCCCATGCGAGGAAAACCAGTACCAATGAAGATCTTCATTACATGGCCAAAACCGGCCATCCGGGTCAAATGAGCTAGCCACCGCTCACCTCCAGGCCACTTTACAATGGAGCCTCCTCAAGCCTTATAAAGGATTAATCACATGCAATACCATGGGACAATGCCATGGGCTACAACAAACCATGTGCAAGACCTAAACCACCTTTGACTCAATCCCGAGTCAAGGTTAACCCTAACAATCCCCCCTTTAAACTTGACTTGGAGTAATCACCAAATCCCCTCAAATATTTACCGAGGAATCTTACATACACCCCCCTATCACCTAGGTCTATCTCGCAACTTTATCGGTGAGTTACCAGGGGTATGCATGCCTTACCAAGTCTTATAGCCATATGCCAATTTACATGCAAACCGCTCCATTACATTTTTCTTTTCATGTGCCTTCATGGTGACTACACCATCACCATCCGTTGCTTCATCCTCTCGCTTCCTTGCTCATCTTTTGTCATGCTCCTTTTGTACCTACATCCAAACTCTGTCATTGATGTCCATATAAAGAAAAATCCATCTACCGGATTACATGGGTCATCGGCCGCTGTAACCGCCGGTTCTCTAGGAATTCTCTTCACATACATGGCTCATCAATCTTGGTCCCAAAACCGAGATTAAACCATCTCACATTTCTCCTGCAATTGAAGACTCAACCTCTCCGATCCACATCAAGCTAGGCTATGAGTACACTTGCCACCCTCGTACCTACCTAGTGGTTCATTCCACACTTGATGCAACATCCCTTCTTTGCGCATAAGAGGGATACCTTGTGCTTTTAGCATCCAGAGAAATCCAAACTTGCCTACGGCTAAGTTTCACATGGACCAAAAAATCACTGCTAGGGTGTCAGGTACCACCGAACATGCACCCCACAATTTGACAACATAGAAACACCAATGAGCATAACCAAGCCAAACCATGGCTCTGATACCAGTTGTTAGGTTAAAACGAGCAACATTAAATAACAATAATGAGCGAGAAATAAACATTATCACAAACAACCACATATAGACACACAATATACCCTGGAAACCCCATGCGGGGAAAACCAGCACCAATGAAGATCTTCATTACATGGCCAAAACCGGCCATCCGGGCCAAATGAGCTAGCCACCGCTCACCTCTAGGCCACTTTACAATGGAGCCTCCTCAAGCCTTATAAAGGCTTAATCACATGCAATACCATAGGACAATACCATGGTCTACAACAAACCATGTGCCCAAACCATGTGCAAGACTTAAACCACCTTTGACTTAATCCCGAGTCAAGGTTAACCCTAACATAGAGTCTAGGATTTTTTCTAAGTAAGCCACCTCCATCCCCTACAGGTCAAGTTCACCCAATTCCATTTCCTCGCCGTCCTCCTCGAGCATGGGGATGGCGTCCATCACCAATGCCTGTTCTGCATCATGGGTTACTTTTTCAGGGGCGAGGGCTCGCTCATTGGCCTATGTCTCTAAAGTTTTTCCTTCCTCCAAGTCCTCTTTCTTTGCCGCTGGCTACAAGACTTCAAACCAATTGTGTGTCTGGGATTTCTTATGAATCTCAGGTCCGTCGCCTCTCTTAGTTGGGCGTTTCTTGTTTGTTACTTTGGTAAACCATTTTGAGTCTTTCCCTCCCTGATTAGGAGTGACTCCGTGCTATTTATTGAGAGGGAATTCGTAGAAAAGATGCCCATGCTCATAGCAGCACATGCATCGGAAAGGAATATGCTCATAGTTGATCTCCTGGAACCAGTCCCTGTCCTCCCAAGATAGTTCAATCCCTTCTGGAAAATCTTGGGAGATATCCATATAAAGACAAGTCTGGGCATATGAATTGTACCTCATCTTTTTTGTTTTCTCTGATACATTGACAAAAAATCCCAAGGTATTACCTATGTCAGTTAGGATTTCCTCCTTCCAATATTCAGAGAGTAAGGAGTACATGCAGAGCCAAACATGGGTGATTGTCAGATTTTCTTTATAAGGGTTAAAGCGTTCTTTCCAAGGGCATAAGTATAACCCCGCAGAATGGAAAAAATATGGTCCATTATCAAATATGCAAGTGTGATCTGCTTCATTGAAAAGGATTATCGTGAAAAAACCTTTGTCTCCAAGTTGAAGGTCATAGTGGCCCTGGGGTTTCTAGGTTGTATTTATCCACCATAATAGAGCCTTCTTGGTCAGCCAAATCCCAACAAATTTATCAATTAGGGCGTGATATTTCATGTACTGTATATCTTCTTGAACTTTGTCCGAATGAATTTGCAATTTGGGCACCGTTTGGGATTTTGGTACACGCTGCCTTGGTTTCCTGGTTTCTCCTCCTGCCCGAGTCGTCGTGATAACCTTTCTTGTCCCTTCTCCTCCCATCCCCAGTTGGAGCTCAGGACCTATCCCTATAGTATGTGCCTTTTCCCTTATCCGAAACTAGGGGAGGGGGCAACACCCCCCCACCCATGTCATCCCCCATGCCGACGTTGTCCTCCATTGTCAGAGAAGGTCGGTCAGAAACCTTACCTCTGACATAAGCATGCAAAAACTATGACCTAGCCAGCAAACCCTAGCTCTTTGTGGTTCCTCCCTCCTTTCGCATCCCCCGACTCCTCATGGTAATCCTCCTTATTATAGTCGGAGTCTTAATGGAGAAAGATTTTTTTAAATGAGGCCCTTCAAGTTATCAACAAGATAAGGGATGCCTTATATTGGATGTAGATGTAGTTGGATAACCAAGTTGAGGTGACTAGCACCTGACATCAAATGGTTCAATGGTGAGGGTAAAATCTCATGGGATAATCATATACTAAATTCCTTGGACGAGACCGTGCCAAAGTAATCTTGGTACTCCCTTGTTTTGTTGTTCTTATTATAGGATAGTTTGGGTTAGTTATGATTTTTGTGTCAAATAGTTTTTACTGCCTCCGTGTGAAATTGGTTTCCCTTTTCTAGCAATTCTTATGTTATATATATTTACTTTGTTAAACTTTCCCAAAGCCTAGTTTCCCTCTTTTGGGTAGGATATATACCATCTTCTTTTGCTTAAAAACGTTAGTCAGAATGATTAGATACTATTGGTTAGCCTAGTTTGTGAGGCAACAAACCAACTATAATTTTGTTTTTTACTATATTTATTTTAATAACTAATAGAAATATTCTCATCTTACTTAAAAAAAACTTCATATCCAAAGATACTATTGGTTAGCCTAGTTTCCGAGGCAACAAACCAACTATAATTTTGTTTTTTACTATATTTATTTTGATAACTAATAGAAATATTCTCATCTTACTTAAAAAAAACTTTAGAAAAAATTGTTAACTCATTATTTAAGAAAATAAAGTAAAAAAACTTCATATCCAATATATATCCAACTTGGTATAAAACCTTTTCATTTTTTGCTTACTCATTATTTAAGAAGATAAAGATAAAGAAAGATAACATGAACTTTGATGATTTTAAAAATAGTAGTAAATATTGAATCTTTTCTATAAGTTGTATACTAATAATTTCTAAACCTTAAATATTAATAGAAACTGGTTTTCTCATCTTTCTTCAAATAGAATCACACACCTGTTCTTTTCCAACTTTTTAGTGAGAGAAGTCCTAATAAATTTATTTTCTTCTTTTAAAATCATTTTAACTTTTTAGTGACAAAAGTCTTGATAAATTTATTTTCTTCTCTTCAAATTACTTTGGATTTTTTCTTTCACATTTTATGTTTAAAATCACTTTAAACTTTTTTTTTCATTGGTTAATTTTTTTTTACTTTATCATTGGTAAAGGTTAATATTAAAATAGATTAAATTGGTCAAAACCTATGTTTCATAGTGTTTATAATTCTTTTTTCAGAAGAAAAAAATCCTATCCTTGATATTCATAGAGAATTAAAGGGCATTTTACATACCGGTGTGAGACCAAAACAGGCATCAACGTTACATGTGCTACTGGACCCAACTAAGAGCACAAAGAGATATCGACCTGTGGTCAATTCTCATCATGGAAGAGAGAGCCCCAGAAGGTACTCTATAACATCCTAACATATTGCCAGAGAACACAAAAAGCAAACATAAGACACCCCATCAAAGTGTAAGAATAATTTTGAAAATCTAATCCTTAATAGTGTTCATAACTCTAATGCACGTTTCCATACATTAAGCATGTAATTACACAATCTATCAAATTGGATAGTTGTTTTGCGTTTTAGGGCTACGTGAAGGTAATCGGCAAATATGTTAGGTACAGACAATAATCCATGATTCCACAACCTTTACTTAGTTTCCATTCTTAAAGAAACTCCATTCATGTATTTCTAAATTAAATATTTTTTCAAGATAATTATGGGGATGTTACATATATTTGTTTTGGCTTTGGCTTGGGATAAATTATAATAAACAATATGATATCAAAAAGTAATTATAATCTCAGATATGACATATAAATGTAAATGTTAACTTTAAAAAGTAAATGTCTATATCTCAACCAAGAGTTGAATTTGAGCATTTTCTAGCATATGGAAGGTCAATGATCATAACCACCAAGACATGCATGGAAAATCCAAAATATTTTTAATTTTGAGTACAACCTGATGTTTGCGGGCTGTAATGGTGCAATATGTGTATACACAAACTACATAGTTGTTTACTCGCGTGTATATTCATAATTTATTTTTTTAGGGTTATACTGAAGCATCAGGAATACATTGAGCAAGGGGGGTATAGTGAGTTTGCATAGGGACAAGGGAAGGCCATCAAGGCATGATGCATAAAGGTGAGGCAAATCACACTATAACATGGGTCACCTAGAGAAAGTAGTTGAATATGTGAAGCACACAAAGCACCATTTGTGTGCACACATATGTGGACCAAACTTCACCCCATGATCTCCTCATTGCTTATAATTTTTTTAGGAGATTACACCTTGACCAATTAGTAGATTAAAAAATAAAATAACCTTCTAAAATAATAATAATAATATAATTTTAAAGTCATGGTCTAGCCAGACATCAAATTGATGTACACGGTGCCCTTATTTGTGGAACAAGAGACCCCTTTCACACAACGATTTGACTACTTAAGCCTATGAAAGTGTACATACCCTATCCTTTCCAGATTTGAACCTTCCAATTTACAATTTAGTATAAGAACCTCCCAATTTTTTTAGTGTTTTGATAATCCATTTAGTACATAAAACTTAAATTTATTATAAATTTTTATATTCTTGAAACTTTAATAATGTAAGAGAAATTCTCGTTAACACAATGAAGAGATTTAACACCTTATTCTTTTCCCAAAAATAATTACAAAGAGATTAGATCTTTCTAAATAATAACTCTAATCTTGATCATAAAAAGAGTTTGTAAATTAAATCGTGTTTATAATCTTTTTTTCCTACTTAAAGGAACTTTTAAATTCCTTTATTATTTAATACATAAAATTTAAATTTATTAAAAATTTTAATATATTATAAAAATAATAATGCAAGATAAATTCCCAATTGCAAAATTTTACCCTTTCCCAAAAGTAGAAATTGCTCAAAGATTTATTTAGAATTACAAAATTTACCCTTTCCTCTTTCCCAAAAGAAGTTACTTAGAGTTTTGTTTAGAATTGCAAAATTTAACCCAACCCTCTTTCCCATAAGAAGAAGTTGCTCAAATATTTGTTTAGATTTCTTTGAACATTGATATGCTTTAAACGTTGAATCCATTTGGCATCAACCATAACCAGTTAATTAGACCGTGGAGGTTTCAAGAACAATTGTTTTAGGTGGCGCATGGGAGATAATAAAATATTTCATTATTCTCCATGGCGGTGGATGAGAAGAGCCTATGGAGGATGATTTCTATGGAGGAGATGTGGAAATATTGCATCTATAAGAAATATATTGATCCCCTCTCTTATATTAGATGGATAAGAAGAGGGCATCCACCTTCTATAGGTGGATAGCTCTTTTGGAGAGCTATGTTAAGGTTTTATATTGTTATATGCAAGAACCTAGTATGGAACTTTGGAAATGGCTCAAGCATCCTCCTTGGCATGGAACAAGATGATCTCTTACCCATAGATATGGTCACCTGCTTAGAAATAAAGAATTATAAGGTATTTGTTGATGTCCATAAGGTGAACCTATGGCAAATAGGGTGGCTCTTAGCACTTGACATAGGGTTGGAAGGAGACCGTGGCATCCTATGGACAAGGTACACTACAAAACTCATCAGCAAGACCATATATTTGAGGGACACCCCATACTCACTTATATGGATAAAAAACAATAACGGGGGAGAATACAAATTAAAGTTGGGAAATTGTGTTCTTAGTAAGGAGTCAGTGGCTACACAGTTTATTAACTTGTGGATTTAGATTTGGAAACTAAGTTCCCCTCCAAAAGTTGTATACTTATCCTAGCTCTCTTTAAACAACCGTATCCATACTTGGGACTACTTGCATAAAAAGGGAAGGATCAAGCCAAATATTGTTTCTCTTTGTAAATAACATGTAGATATTATATCACACTTACTTTTCCACAGTCATTTTGCAAAAGAATTATGGACTACAGAGAGAAATCCCGGGAAGAGTCTATAGTGGTAAGGAACATCCTTGTTGGAAGCTTGGAAAAATTGGTTTGAGGAATCCATAGAGGCAGAACATCCAACACTCCCCCTTCACATTATTGGAGCTTATGTATTACCCATAATGAGGTTATGTTGAAAGACGTCGATCCACATCCCCACGTGGCCATCTACAAGTTTAATTTTTCCTTGACAGGAGGTATTACCGAGAAAATCAAGAACAATCATGACACATCACTTCCTCTTTATGATGCAGATTGTTTCCATAGATTTTGTGACAGAGCCTCTTGGGGAAACCCTAGCCAAAGTGGTTTCGAAGGTTTCCTTAGCTAAAGAAGCGCGGTGATTACTTTTCAACGTGGATTGGGATTAAACACAAACAATTTTGTGGAATTAAACCATACGTATGCATATCCTTAACACCGGAGGAGGAATATAATACTACACACCTTGACCATCTTCACATACTCACAAGTGATAGTGGACTTAAATAGTGTAAGCTTCAACATAAACAATTTCATGGAATTAAACAGTGTATTCATATCCTTAACACTAAAGTAGGAATATAATATCACACACCCCAGCTTCACAAACTTGCAATTGATAGTGGAATGGATAAATAGAAGGGTTGAATGCTCTAATATAATCCTTCAATATCTCCTTTGGAAGGTTCTTATTTTGTTTGGGACATTCACAAATGTTGCATCAGGCATACATACAAGGAGCACAACAAAATGGCAAACCAGACAACGAAGGATTCGATATAAACATGGGTCAGATCAAGTTAATTTCTACAGACCCAAATAGACACTCCTTCGGCACTAGGGATATACTCATCAATTAAAATGATTCTCATGGTCATATTTTCAAAATGTAAATGAAAACCTTTTAGGACAATTTTATATCATGGAATATAGAAAGTTCAATGAGGTATC
Organism: Pseudotsuga menziesii; assembly: GCA_001517045.1. Lineage (NCBI taxonomy): Eukaryota > Viridiplantae > Streptophyta > Pinopsida > Pinales > Pinaceae > Pseudotsuga > Pseudotsuga menziesii. The sequence goes on along the minus strand of LPNX010964449.1, from coordinate 799,293 downwards.
TTTTGGGTTGAGAATGACTCCCCGAATTATGATTTTATGCTTTTATTGATGCTGCATATAGGTTGATTCATAGCTACAAGTATTGGCAAATTCAAAGTCACTATGTGACTATTTTGGTTGTAACTTTTATCCTAAAAGGAATAAAGTTATTGATATTTTTTCATGCAATACACACACATTTTTGCATTAAAAATTCAGAATGACTATCTTGATACTTAGGTGGATTTCACTCCTCTTCACACACACACACACACACATATCACATTTTTGCATGTAAACATTCAGGATAAGTAGTTTGATACTTCGCTAATGTTGTGTGGATTTCACTCTTCTCTAGTTTTTTGAAACTTGTTAGGAACAGATTTTACGATCTCCTTAAATTATTACACCTTAGTCGAAAGGGTTGAACCAATTGAGTGGTCCCTAGAAGCTTAGTTTAACACACACACACACACACATTACAATAGCCAAATGTGTTAGCTCATTAATTTGAACAAACCGATTTCACAACAGAGACCATTGAGAGGTCATTGGTTCAAGTTCGCTAGAGTCCCTCTAGGTTGGGATTACATGTACTTTGTTAGTATTAATTACCCCGAGCCCTGAGTGGCATTCATGAAATGTGACTCAAGAGCTTGGAGGGTTTCCTCGAGAACATTTTCTATGGTGTATATATAGGGGTGTGTGTGTGTGTAAAATTTACTTTTAATGTGACACCCTAGAAAAACACCTAATCGATGTACAATATCCCTAAATGGGTATATATACTTTTAATTTAACAACTTAGACAAACATCAAATTGTTGTAGGGAGCTTTTAGATGTGTGTGGAAAACCGAGTGAGTTCTCCTCTTCTTTGAAACATTTGGATGGAGGGAATCTCAACCACCAACCACAATAGTGTTGGCAACCACAAAAAATTGATTGGACTTTAATAGCTAATTTATGGATCTCATCAACAGCATACCTTAAATGGATGGTTTAATCAATTAAATTAACATTAATTAAACATATTTTAAGTCTAACCTAATGAATTAGGGGAGTGGTTAAGTGATGTAAATTGAAATACAAAATCTTGGGTCAAAGGTTGGGGATATATGAACTCTATATCCCTACCACTCAAGCATAGTATAGTCCTCTCTAAGATTTATTTGGGTTAAGAGGTTAACAACAATCAAATCTCCAAATATATCTTATACATAATTACATGGAAATTTTTTTATTTTAATTTCAAATATTTTATTGAAAAATACTAATATATTTCATTTATTTCAATATTAATAAAAATATATATTTTTATTTATTTTTATATATTTAATCATTTAAAAAAATTATTGTAATTAAAAAAAAACCTTTATACCCTTCCGCAATTAATAAAAACCTCTTGTATGAAAATTAATATTCATCCTCACGGGCGACAACAGGGGGAGGGGTTCTCTTTAACCTCGATGGGGTCCAGGAAATTTTTTACTCATGGGGCCTTGGTGAAGAAACAAACAATGTTGTTGAAGCTCTAGCACTTTGGCCAGGCCTCTGCCAAGCTTGAGCCCAAGAAATATCAAAAATTACTGTGATTGGGGATTCAAGATTAATCATTCAAGCCTTGACAACCCATTCCCCCCATCTCATATGAAGATCCGACAATTGATCAAAAAAGTTCAAAGCGTATCCAATTCCTTCAGAAAGATAGAATATTTTAATGTATTAAGAGGTTTAAATGATAAAGCTGACTAGGAGACAAAAGTTGCTTCTTCCTTGAGCAAAGGAATCCTATCTGTATCACCCAAACGTTAGGTAAGATCACAATGAACGATTTAGGATGCAACTCGTATTTGCTCGGGCATCCTTTGATGTTCTTCCTCTAGCATGTGACTTGTGCGATGGATTATCCTTCGATTTTGGGATTAATGAGCTCTAAGGGATATTTAACAGGAGGATATTTAAGGGATTATTGACATATCTTCTTGATAAAGGCGAGGATGGAATTTGGAATATATACCAACACCATCCAATATACCGGTAGATCCTCAAATACTGACTTGATCAAGGTAACCCAACTGACCAAAGAGATCCAATGGTGATACCAAGACTAAATCCTTTTTTTAATCTGGTCAATAAGTTAGAGCCAGTCTTGAATTCTATAGTCATTTTATTTTTAAATAAACCTAATATATTTAAAACAAAGGTCAATATTCTCTGTAGTAAAATGGAGGAAAATATAGATTAGGGACATGAGGAGGACAAGGACATGGAAGAAGAAAATAGATGATTTATTAATATTGATATCCATCCCCATTGAAGAAGAGAAGAGCTTAAGAATGTAGTCTAAGGATTATTCTTTAAGGATGGAAGCCTACCAAATATAATAATGTCATCCACACAGAGGGTATGGGATATACAAAGGTCCCTTGAAATTTTTATGCCATTTATGTTCCCCATATCTGCTCATCGAGGATATGCCTGCTAAGGGATTCTGCAACTACACGGAAGAGGAGAGGCGAGAGAGGAAATCCCTCTTTGAGGCCCCTAGAGGAATGAAAAAAAGGGGAACCATTATCATTTATAAGGAAAACATATGAGGCACCTTGAGTTCAAGCTTCCATCTAATTTATGAATGGAGAAGGGAAACCCACCTACATGAGGACTAGTCTTAGATACAACCATTTCACATTATTGAAGGATTCCGATAAGTCAATTTTGAGCATAAAGGAAAGTTGAGAGGAGGCATTAGTAGAGTGTAGGGCCTCTTGATCTATGTTGACTGCATCATGAATGTTCATCTAGTCCAAAAACATGAATTGGTTTAAATACATGTTTGCAGAGAGGATGGATTTAAGGCGGCTAGCAAAAATCTTAGGGATGATCATATAAATGCAATTGCATAGTGATATAGGACCATCGTGATTGAACCTTGATGGTTTATTTGAATTTTGAATATTTGTAATAAAAGTAGAGTTGAAATGGGGGTTATCTTACCCAAGGAGCGATATACCTCTACCACTTTTGTAATGTCATCTCCAATCAAGTCCTAGAATCCCAAATAGAATTTTGATGCCCAATCATCTATACTAGGAGATTTCCTACGTTGAAAGGTAAGTAGGACCGACTGGATCTCTTTGTTATTTATAACTACCATTAAAGATTGAACATGGTTTGGATCCAACTAGTGATGGAAGAAACATGTGGATGCAAATATTTTCCTGATGTTTTCCATTTGATTAGGTTCTGTAAAGATGCCATTGTACTAATGTACCACTGCTTTTGATATTGATTTGAATTCAATGCATTCCTCTCCATTGATATCTCATACCTTCCAAATAGTATTTAAATCCCTCCATCCTTATGTTTGTCAATGAAGAAAATGTAGTGTTGTTGTTTCCCTTTACGAGCCATAGAGATCATCTTTTCATCTTCCATTTTGCATCTTGCCAAGCTAATAACCTATATTTCTCTTTCTCTAAAATTTTAATCTGTCGTAGAATATCCTCACTGATCGAGTTGTTGTGAAGGGTACTCATTTTATCCGTTAGTTGTAATTCAATCCCACCAGTTCCCTTTTCTAATTCAAGAAAGTATTCCTTACCCATGTTTATGTTAGCCCTTTAATTATGATGATGTTTGCTTGTAGAGTAATCATTAACATCTCTTCTCCATCTAGGTCAAAGGGGATCCAATTTTGGAATACCAAGGATTTTAAATTATCATATATGATCCAATGGGGGTTGAATTTAAAAGGGGCCAAGGGTTTATCAATAAGAAGATATATCTCAAGAAGGATTGGGAAATGATCCAAATGTTCAACCTTCAAAGTATAGGAGTGGTAAGTGCTCAGAGAAAGCATGATATGTTATTTAATAAAGAATTGGTCCAGGCACTTTGATACATGCATTGGGCATGCTCTTTTGTTAGTCCATGTGGGACTAGGGGAGTTCAGATCAATATACACTAGAAGTTTGCGCTCAAAGAATGGGAGAAAAAATATTCCAATGAATCTCTTCTAGCTTATGAACCCCATATTCTCAAAAGTGTGAAGGGTTAAATTTAAGTCCCCTCCTAGAATAAGATGAGGGATGGATAAGAAAGGAGAGGAGAAAAAATCCTCCCATAATTCTTTCCTTCCATGAGAGGGTGCATACACATTCAAAATGTCTAGAGAGTGGTGAAGGGATTTCAAATAGAAAGTGGTCAGGTTGATATGAGGAAAACAAAAAAATATTGTAGAATAAGGGATGAGTACCAACCTATAGATATACCTTCATAGTTCCCAGCCATGTTTGATGATATGAAGTTATAGTCTATCAAGCACTTCATGATAATCTTGAGGGAGTATTATGCATAACAATCAGTTTTCTGAATGAAAATGATGGGAGGATGATTTTTAGAGACCAACCTATTTAGGGATCGTTGCTTTGAGGCCATCCCTATTCCTATCATATTGTGGGTGATAACTATAATTTCTTAAGCCTTATGGGGCATACTTTGATAAGGACCCCTTGGATAGTCTATTGACTTACCAAGAGAACCTCCTTCACTACTTATGCTTTTGCATACATTATGAAATATATTCTACCCCTTGTGGCCATAACCATTTAACCAGTCATAATTGACAATCCACTTGATTTCTCCGTGGATCCTATTATTTGGGAGCAGGTAAGGTATCTCTTTGAGATCAGTAGCCTCAAATGTGAACTGTTTGATGTATTTTCCATCGAAATGTGTGAGGAATTTCCCTCATTTCATGCCCATAATCCTTGTTCATGATGTGGTGAGGGAGGAGAATCCCATTTACTAGAAATATTGGGGGACATAGAGGTGATTGAGTCGAGTTTTCCTCCCTGAAATAATATTCTGGTTGTTTACCTAATGAGGACTTAGAATCCCGAGGAGCACTTGGAAGTCCCCAAGAAGACAATAAATTTGCCTCTAGAGTCCTTATCTTTTCTTGTAGAAGACTTATGCCCATCCGAAATTCCTCATTGAGTCTAGCATGTGCATTTTGAAAATTAGATTGTTCTAGTTCTTTGTCCTCTTCATCTTTTTTTCACTTATGTATATTTGATAATGCGTTTTCTCCAAAATATAATGGTGTCATAACCAGATGAGTTCTACCCAACTCTCCTAATTTATTGTAGAGTGGATAATTGATCCTTAGGCGTCCATGGGATCTACAATGAGTGCATTTGAAGGGTGTATTCCTATAGTATAGTGTCTTCATATAATGTTGTTACCCTGCTTCAATCATAATCACATCATGAAACCCTTGGGAAACATCCATCTCCATGCATATGGTGGCCACCAAATTATTTGTCTTAGCCTCAATTTCTAGAGCAACTTTGAGGAAAGTGCCTGAGGATTGTCCAATAATTTTAAAAATCCTAAAATCCCAAAACTCAATTGGGATACATGGAATTTTAACCCATAGATCAAGTGTGTGAATCATTTCCCAAATTGGGTAAAAAACAACATGCCATCAAAACAATGTTAAGTCTGAGCTGACAAGAACCATGGCTCATCCATTGCGATTTTTAATCACTCTTCCTTTGATTTGAACAAAAAGGTAATATGACCTCAATCCCCCACATGGGTCAGTGACAAATATCCCAAAACTGTGTTTCCAAATGTAGGAAACCCAAATTTTTAGGTCATGCTTGGTAAATATTCTAACATGGAATATACCTATGAGTTACTTTTTAGTGTATGAAATCACCTTATCCTTGAGCAATGCTGAATCCACCATCTCCTTCATCTCCAATATTTTCTTCTTGGTGCACTTCAATATTTGATATTGTTGCCTCTAGATTGTATCAGGGTTGGGATGGACAATGGTGGGTTAGTAGCAAGAGGGAATACCAAAGGATATTAGGGTTTGTTTTCAACAAGAAACTTAGGAAGGGTGCTCGAGAGTGGAGGGGATATGTAACATGTAGACAAGGGGGTTGAGAGCTAGTACAAGGTTGCATGAAGGTGAAATGTTGGAATCATGATTACCAAGTGTGGGTAAATTGAGGTGGGGGTAAATGTGATTCAATGGATTGTCATTGTTGAGGAAGGGAAAGGTAAAGGTTCAATCAGTAGGATTTTTAATAAGCACGAGAGTTTGATAGGATATCAAGGATGAACCATGATTTGGAACCATGTGACACCCATTAGCCTCCCTCTAATATCCCTTTTCATATTATTTTACTAATATCTTTGTATGTTGCATATACATTTTTGTCCTTAGTTTTTCTTGTCAAAAGACATAAATTTTGTTGGTTGAATTTATGTAGAACCTAAGCTTGTAACAAATGGACCCTCTTTCTAACCACAAATTTGATAAACACATGGAAAGGATTTTATGCATGAGCAAATTTATACCATATTCTAAGATCTATGCATGGGGGAAACAATGTCCTTAGGTTTTTTTCCTATTCTAAATCAAAATGAATCATCAAAAGATCGATTAGAGTTTTGGATTGATGCGAACTCTAAGGTTATGTATCCTTAGTTTTTGAAAACTAATTGGAGGTTTGTTAAAAGATTAGACAACTCTTAAATTTACCAAGCTAATTTATAAAACATAATATTTTTCATTTTCTTTCTTATTTTTTATATTAACCATTTAGCATTGCATATATGACTAACACATAAATTTCTACTACTTTGAGTATGTGGTTAAATTGTTCATGGTTGATTTAGTACTACTTGACTTAGGATCAATAGATAGGTTTACACTTGTAATAATTTCACATTAATCTCATATAACAAGAGTTGAAATCTATTCAATAATTATATTAAGTTGTGAAAATGTTCTAGGAAGTATACAAGCTAGAATCTAAAAAATATGATTCCCAGTTTTGTTTTGTAAATACGTAGTAAGGTCACTAGTTAAGATTATCTTTGATCTTTATGTTTACCTGATTCAAGAAAAATAAATTATCATCCAATTATACCACTATACAAATACAAGATGATAGAGGCAATGTCTATGCACCTTGAAGTTTAAGTAGTGAAAAAGGAAAATAGACTAATGTTGTCTTTCCATTACCAAGGCTAGTGCTTGGTACACACTAGCAGTGTGAATCCATAACTCAAATTCTTGTTTGTTAATGAATCCTTGTAGCCTACTTCCCATTTGTAATTTATAAAGTAAAGAGTTCATAAATGCAATTATTTTCCACAAAGGCATTGCGACAATGCAAAAGAGGTTATGATTGGAAGCATGGCTACATATGAACGATTCTTAAACACCATATTAACATATGAGAATAGAAAAGTTTAATGTGTTGCACAATGTTGTTATCAATACAATGTTATAACTACTTAGCTTCTACAATGTTACACATTAGTAGCTATTTACACTTAATAGAAAAATGGCTTCTAGATTCTTGTAAAACAACATTTTATTCTTTGCCTTTTCTCTTCTTAAGATTAAAGGCCACTGACATTTCCCCTATGTAACTCTTGTCTTCATTAGCTATGAATATAGTTTAATAACATAAAAATTACCTTAGGAACAAAAAGGTCCAACATAGTGAGAAAGAGGGTATAATTGTTTGCAAATAATTAAATTCAACAACCATAAGCTTAGAAGGCGTAAAATGTCAAAACTTATGAAGCCTGCTTGTATTAAAATCAAGACCAAAGTCAATAGAAGGTGGAATTAACTATTGAAATTCCTAATGAAGCCTCATTATCAAATTTGAATGATTTGAATCAAAGGTGAGAGTGATATTATTCGATATGAGAGTTGGCAAGTCAATTCCCACTATTTCATACAATTTTTCCAATCTTTATGTTTTCTAGGTGACACAATTTCAATACCCTTATGATGATTTAGTTGGGAGGAGACACCCAAAAAATCTATCCATGTTAAGGGTTGGTGCGGCGGCCCAAAATGGGTGTAATCCTCAAGTGATTTTGATGGATTATATACCCTTGGGTTGTGATTTCTTATCCAAGGGTTGAAATGCACTGGCCCCAAGTGACGAGCATTTCTAACAAACAAAAAAAATACGAGTTAACATATTTTCCAATCATAGAATTTTTAATCTTTAAGCTAATTTTGGTCCAAGTTGGGAAATACAATGCCTTAATACCTAAATTGTATGAGTTATAAGAAAGGGTAAAAAAAAACAGAGACAATACGAGAATGGCTTTTAAGCATTGAGATTAATTCATAAATATGGACACTTATTAATATGTCAATTTTTTTAATTGATAGTTAAAAATATATAAACTCTAACAATTTAACCTTGATCACACATTCAAACAAAAGTTTAGAATGACCACTCACTGTAGAAGTAAGCTTTGAAATGAAAGCATGCACAAAGTTCTACTTTAATTTGTCATCATGTTTCTTCCGATTTTTCTACATGAAACTAAATCCACCAACTTTCAAAACACTTACCAATATTTGGTATCTTGACCTAACTATTGTAGATATAATCTTGACAAAATAAGAGAACTTCAAGCAAGTCCAACAAGATTTTCCCTAATTTCCCATACTCTTTTAGCTTTATTGTGATCATGAGCGTCTTCAGACAATTAATTCTCATAGGAAATTGAGTTGTTATCAAGGAAAATTTTAGGGGCAAACTTTATCCCAAGGGCTGATTTTCGATTTGTTTTCTACAAAAATGGATTTGCCAATTTCCATTTTTTTCTAAAACGATTCACCCAAATTCCATAGGATAAATTTCCATTACTCTAAGCATCACCAAAATTGTCCAAAAGCTATACAAAATCCTTAGAACTTTGAATATTCTTACAAATTATCACCAAATAATTTATCATTGGAAATTTAAGAATTAATAAGATTCACCAAGGCTTCTATACATAAATAAAAATATGGAGCCTTAGAATCTTCTCTAGCTGTTATGCCTACTCCAGTGTACATCGAAACTAACAAAAAATGGATTACTCACAACCTATATTACCTATAGTTAAGTCAATTTCTTGACAACAAAGATTGCAAATAACATGAATGTTTCTAAATTTAATTAGAACATGAACAAGTAGTCCATACCTATGTAATCTTTCTTCTTGCTTCAACTGCATAAACAAATCCTTTAGTAATATGTTTTTGGAAAGATGGAAATATATGCATGAATAGAGGAATATGCTTGTTCAATAGTCTTATAGTAGAAATGCATCTTGGGTTTAGGAATGAGATTAATAGCTGGATGTGATTGTTATATGTCCCCACATGACATAACAATTTAAAATTGATTTGTAAACTGTTATGGATGATTCCACTGGAACAATTCTTCCAAACAAATCTTTTAATATTCCGCAATATCTTATTACATGGTGTTTTACTTTAGATTGTAGATTTGATGTTACTAGCTTAATGTATGTGAATATTGAGATCATTGGTGCCAAAATCAAAGAAATTAAGAAAACAACAAACCATTCACAAAATGAACACAAAATGCACCCTAGGAAAATCCAATACGATAAAAAACCCAACTAGACGGTGAAGTATGTGATATTGGTCTTTTCTTCTTAGTTATGAAATGCAAGTACAAATAAAGTACACTCACTATGGAGTTACTATGGAAGTTATGGCATGAATGGATGCTACATAATTTTCTACTTCAGTTGTTATGCTTCAATATCCTACTCCTAGTTGCTCTATTCAAGTATGGAATAATAAACAATATAATAAGAATGTACCCCTTCTTTTCCTAGTGGCCCAATATTTAACATAGCTTGATAGTTGTCTGGGGTTTGGGTTAGGGTTTTTGCATGACTCAACCCTTAATTAATGTTAGGTTTTTTTACCATCTAGAATATTGTTGAAAGTACACATGTGTGATAATGGAAGTTAAGACAACATCCACTTGGTGCCATGGTGGTCAATAGGATATGTTAACTTGTAGTAGCATAATTTACACATACTAACTTGGGTTTAGGTGATTGCATCCAAGAGAGCATATAAGCTAAGCTTGAAACTTTTGACCTAAAAATTAGTTTTTTTATGCCTCAAACGAGCTTCGAATGGTTTTGGACCCCAACCACCATAGTGAGACCTACTCATAAAACGAGACCTACAATTCCACTCCTCTAATTTTTCCACCCTGAAGATACCAAAATATATTAAAAATTATATAATTATCCATTCCAGATAAAAAAATGCATAAATATGTATCAATGTAAATTTATTCTACAACTCAATATGAGTGAGACGTATCAAAAATATTTGGTTGAGTGTAAAGATTATTGTAAAAAATATTTATAATACTTGTTATAAATATGGATATTAAAATAATTACAATACACATAACCTATCATGGGTATGGAAGAATATGTCACGTGTAGATGTTTATATATCGAAACACGAAAAAGGGCAGAAAGTCTATAATATAATTATAAAAAGGGTCACAGTCCCCCATGATGGGTGTTCTTCCCTAGTGAGGTGATCCTATTAATGCCAACATGAGAGAACACCCAAATGTCTTCCAACCCGCCATGGTAGATAGATCCCAACGTGTGCAGTGATGGTAAGCTCATTAGGATGGTTTGCGCCATTTCCTCGTCGCCCCACTGGTTGTACAATAACCTAACCTCCTTATGGATGGATCCATCTTAAATCATGAGAGCTCGACTCTCCACCATCTCTAAAGTAATTTGGTTCAAAGTCCACATTTGGGAATAATCATGGCACGATTTGGCTCCCTTTCTAGGTGGGTCAAAATAGGAAGGATCAACACTAACAGGAAGATAGCTCGACATAGGCATACTCTTGGAAGGATATTCCCCCTGTCTGAGTACTATTTCCTATATCACTTGTTGATCTCCATTCACCATTCTCAAATGGTCCGCATGAAGAGGATGGCCATAGAACCCCAAGTGGGCCCAAAAGGATGCATATTTAGAGTAATTGAGTACCATTAGAGGGAAAAGGAAACACTTTTTAGTATTGTTCAACCACTTATGAAGGATCACATCTAATGGATGGAAGACAATTGGGAGATAGTGTATGGTCCCACCACTTAAGAATCTTGAAGAGGATTTGGGTCGACTAGAGGAGGATCCCTGAAACACCCACACCAGAGAGATGAGATTCACCAAGAATTTGGCCTTGCTCTAGCATACCAAAAACATTATGGGTTGTGCCATTAACAATAGATCCCATGGCCTTCTTGCAGGGAAAGAGATGATTTGAGTCTCTCAACCATAATTGAATGATTGAAAACCTAGTCTCAACAAATTATTAAAAGCTAGCAAGAATCAAATGCCAAGCTCAACCGCATGCGATCTTACCAGCAAGGTTTTTTAGTGCAGAGACCCTCCTCCTCGTGTGGGGCTCATTAAGCATAGGCAGCCAATAGTGGACCACACCGATACGGAACCAACGAATGTAAGGGAGGTTTAATCTAAGGTATCTTTGATAATTACGTCGAGAAGGCACATTTTTACAGCCTGGGTGGGGGGGAGTGTCCCTCTATCCCATAAAAAAAATAATGTATGCATCAATGTGCTATTGCATAGTGGATCCTGGGTGGGGGTAAGTGTCCATTTGTCCCATAATATATATAATTAAAATAAATAAAAATGCATGCACCAGTGTGTTGTAGCATAGTGTTGAGAGGGATGTGTACTGTAGTTTAGACGTGAAAGGTTTGTAGATTTGATCCCTATTGGCGCTTTGTAGAACTAAAGTTAAATGGGTCTATATTGATTACTATTTCCTATTACTCCTAATTGACCTTTCTACTACTACAAATTTCCTAGATTTAAGTATGATCAGCCTATTGATGACATGAACTTAGTTGCTTCCTTTTTTTATCCAGAAGTTTCGGCCTGTAAGGAAATACATATTTTATTTTTAGTAGCATGTCCTTTAAAAACATTGGTAAATCTCCCAAATTTAGTAATATCAGTCAGAACTGGATGTTAATGCTTGAATTTGGGAGAGGTGATTGGTCGGGTTTCCCTTTGGTAGTGTAACGCCCCATATTTTGACTTAGGCATGTTTATCACTCAGACTTGTTACACTGTATTTACTTATTATATGTGGACTCAGCTATACTTCGTAAACTATATTTTTGGCATGTTATATGTGATTATATACTAATTATGATGTTATCAGGCTTACGTTCTGATTATGATGTTATGATGTTATCATGCTTATGCTCTGATTATGATGTTATGATGTTATCATGCTTATGCTCTGATTATGATATTATGATGTTATCATGAATATATTTATGCTTTGATTATGATGTTACGATGATTAACATGCTTGTGCAGATGCTTTGATTATGATGTTATGATGATTATCATTTATATGATGTTACTATGCTTATGCGATTACCTTGCAGTAGTCGTCATCAGATTCATTTATTTCATAACAAAAGCATATATTTGATTGTAATCCTTGATATGATGTGATATGTATGATGTTGTACATGGGTACCCATCCATGATGCAATCAATTTTATGATTTTATGCGATGAAAGGAAATAATGTTGATAATATGGACCAACTATTGATTTAATATTGTTATGAATGCATGTTTGCATAGTGCTAACCCCCGCAGGGTACAGGGGCTATGTGATAGCTGGGTATGTGATGCAAAGTATGACGTAATACATATCTTGAAGAGAGCCTTAATCTTCGAAGTGATGGTACGATGACATGTACCAATAAACTCGATAGCAGCATAGTATGGTTTGATGGGGTATAGACCCAATATGTTGAGATGGATGGATGTATTTCCCACCCTATGTCACTTTGATACCCGAGGTCGTGGGAGGGCAGTGCTGAGACACGCTCCCCAAGTTTTTGTGATGACGACGGTCGGATGCCTACTAGGAGAGGCTAGGTCCGCTAGTTAGCCGACGCTACCGCTCTCAGGTTCGGTTTGGGAAGGTCAGTACTGTTGGCATCCACTTTGTACTAGTAGAGGAAGGAAAGGGAGGATGCAGACATAGGTTAGGGTAGGAGGACATATTAGTTATTATTGTTGAGGTTTGGACATTTTATGATACCGAATTAGTGATGGTAGGTACCAATCTTGATTGACTGATTAATAAAGAACATAACTGTTAAATAACTCTAAATGTCAAAGAAGTCATATTATATCTGTATACTTGTCCTATTACGTGAAATATTATTAGTATCAGCTAGAATTTAGGTGGTTTGGCTATAGTACATGTGCAGTCTGTGCATGTACTGGTCATACATGCACACCTCACACATGCACGCTAGTATAAATATATAATTACGTAATATGTCAGATAATCATATAAGTTGTAATAAGGAACCAAATATTTGTGTATTGATCAATTCCGATAATGGATGTTTAAGTTGTTAGGGCATGTGGATGAATGAGTCAACAAAACTATTTGTTAATTGTGTAAAACGATTAAGAAAAGTATTGTCAGTATGAAATATTAATTGAAAAACATTAACCTTGGATAGTTGGATGGGTTAACTAGTAATTGTGATTTATTTAAACTTGTAAATGTACCTTATTTATTAAGAAACAATGTAATAGATTAGTGCCAGGGTACTTAACAATAAACACTAACATGTCGATGTTATTATTTCAATCAATTAATAATAATACTACAATTAATTATTTATTGATTAATAATATTAATTATTATTTTTACTATTAATATTATTTATTTATTATTTTGTATATTATTAGTGTTTATTATTAGTACTTATTATTATGTTATCAATAACAAATAATAATTGCCAATACTATTAATACCATTATTTTACCATTAAGCATAATAACTAAACAAATAATATTGGTTTCATTTTATGTCAGTCGGTTATGTTTTAAATTTAACATATTCAATTCAATGGGATAACCATTTAGTAATTTCCCACCATCTCGTGAAGGGTGATGAATTGTACAATTCAAGAAAATTGATTAACATACAACTATTTTCTTAAATAATCTGAACTAGTTGGATTGCCCAAGAAAGGAATAAAGAATACTAAGTATTTTAATAGGAAGGAGGCAGCGGAAGAAGGGAAGGTGATGGAAGAAAAGAGGGGAAGGAGGTATAAGGAAGGGGATCGAATGGTTGAGAGGAGGATTTTTTTTCCAGAGTATTCTGGGAGAGAATTTTACAAAAGAAAAGAGGAAAGAGGGTGCCGGAACAGAGGGGGAAGAAAACTTGAGGAGGGGGTTAACTCAAGAGAAAACATTGCAGTCGAGAAACAAGGAAGTTTCTATCGGGTTTATCAGCACGTGGGCTCAGGGGCTAGGAAACCCATCGGTTTCCTAGCGTTAGCAGGTTTAACGCTGGTCAACAGGGTGGATCATCCTATTTGGCATCAAGGCTCGGACCAGGGAGAGGAAAGGCTATAGGAGTAAGGAATAAGGGACTATCTTCATCTTGCTTAAAGTTTCAGGTATTTTTCTGTGTAACCCTCTCGTTAATGCAAAGATAAATGAATGAACATGCCTGGAAATTGGAATAAGAAAAAATGTCATTTTGTTGTAAATAGTTAATAGCCAATCTGTTAGGTGTTAAATTCTTGTGTTAAAACAACAAATTTTATTTTATCATTTTGTACTAAGTACTCCTAAACTAAAAATACTTACAGGAATGAGAGTTAGACAAACTTATAGATAAACAAACACCCACATACCCATATAAATCTTGAAAATGTCATTTACTTATTTTAGAATGAAAGAAGAAGCTTACATATTTGGACTCAGTGCTCTACAAGGGTACTTAACAATAAACATAAACATGTCGATGTTATTATTTCAATCAATTAATAATAGTACTACAATTAATTATTTATTGATTAATAATATTAATTATTATTTATTGATTATTTTGTATATTATTAGTACTTATTATTATGTTATCAATAACAAATAATAATTGACAATAATATTATTACCATTATTTTACCATTAAGCATAATAATTAAACAAATAATATTGGTGTCATTTTATGTCAGTCGGTTATGTTTTAAATTTAACATATTCAATTCAATGGGATAACCATTTAGTAATTTCCCACCATCTCATGAAGGGTGATGAATTGTACAATTCAAGAAAATTTATTAACGTACAACTAATTTCTTAAATAATCTAAACTAGTTGGACTGCCCAAGAAAGGAATAAAGAATACTAAGTATTTTAATAGGAAGGAGGCAGTGGAAGAAAAGAGGGGAAGGAGGTATAAGGAAGGGGATCGAATGGTTGAGAGGAGGATTTTTGTTTTTAGAGTATTTTGGGAGAGAATTTTACGAAAGTAAAGAGGAAAGAGGGTGCTAGAACAGAGGGGGAAGAAAACTTGAGGAGGGGGTTAACTCAAGAGAAAACATTGCAGTCAAGAAACAAGGAATTTTCTATCAAGTTTATCGGCATGTGGGCTCAGGGGCTAGGAAACCCATCGGTTTCCTAGGGCCAGCAGGTTCAACGTTGGTCGGCAGGGTGGATCATCTTGTTTGGCATCAAGGCTCGAACCAGGGAGAGGCAAGGCTACAGGAGTAAGGATTAAGGGACTATCTTCAGCTTGCTTAAAGTTTCAGGTATTTTTCTATGTAACCCTCTCGTTAATGCAAAGATAAACGAATAAACATGCCTAGAAATTGGAATAAGAATAAATGTCATTTTGTTGTAAATAGTTAATAGCCAATCTGTTAGGTGTTAAATTCTTGTGTTAAAACAACAAATTTTATTTTATCATTTTGTACTAAGTACTCCTAAACTAAAAATACTTACAGGAATGAGAGTTAGACAAACTTACAGATAAACAAACACCCACATACCCATAGAAATCTTGAAAATGTCATTTACTTATTTTAGAATGAAAGAAGAAGCTTACATATTTGGACTCAGTGCTATGCTCGGCAAGCAAAGCACTACAGGTAGACCAGTCACCCAAACAAATGCAATTTCCTTCTTGATAACATAATTCTACTATATGTACCTTAAAAAAAAGGGTCGTAAGTTTAATGTAATATATATTAAAAAAAATTATTTTAAACACCAAAAAAATTACATTCAAGTTTTTTTTAATCCTTGTGAATGTTTGATAGATCCATTATTAAAACAAATCCATGAAAAAATGAAAAGTAAGAATAATGATGTTAATGGACAATCTTAAAATGGTTTAATAATTTTACATAAAGAACACATTACAAAGACAATTACAAATATTTAAGAGCCATAAACAAAGGAACACATCTAAACCATGCTATTATGAATGAACGAATTAAAATAATATAATATAATATGAAAACAAAAGGTTGAAAAACCATGCTATTATGAATGAGCGAATTAAAATAATATAATATAATATGAAAACAAAAGGTTGAAAAGCACGTGAGCAACACCATAAGGCTCAAGTGGGAAACTGCTACATGGATAAATTGATTAAGAACCATATTGCATTGACTATAGTTGAATCAAACAAATCTTATAGCTATCAGATAAAAAAATAAATTAAAATATAAGTTAAAAAAATAAATTAAAAAAAAATTGCATTGAAGAACATGTCTTAATCGTAAAAACACCAACCTAAATATAACAATCAATTAATGACAAAATTACTAAATCTTTCAAGATATGGAAATAACAAGTTGCATGGTAATAGGTATTGCAAAATGTCTTATAAAATATGCATTAATTAGTAAAATATGAAAAATTAAAGAATTAATATGTAAATCCTCGCCAAAAGCAATCATAATACCAATATACCCAACAACGTTTACTTAATCGAAACATATTTATGGTTTGCTTCCTTGTTTAGACAATGATGGTTGATTGTTTCATCGAGATTAAAAATTGGACCATTGTGGTTGGATGGATTTGGATTCAAGGACTTATTTGCTTATGGGTTAGGCTTCTGATAACATTGTAATAACATCTCCCAATGATGGTTGACTGTTTCATTGACATTAAAAATTGGACAGTTGTGGTTGCATGGATTTGGATTCAAGGACTTATTTGCTTATGGGTTAGACTAATGGTAACATTGTAATAACATCTCCCATTGATAGTTAGTTGATTAGAGTCCTAATAGTGGAAAAGTGAGTCACAATAGTGAGCCACTATGACGACTAACACTGTCTCTTCCTTCACAAAGAACTTAAAACTCCAACACTTTTATCTAAGATTTTTTCCATCCCTTCTTTAGTCTAAAATTTCCCTTGACCTAATCCATAATGTCGACACCTTCTCCAAATTCTAGATCAAATGGCTTTATGCCTATATGACCCTCAACTTCTTATGAAAATATGAATTGACATGACTATAAGTTTTATGGACTTCATATATTTCCAACATCCTTAAACAATGAAACGATACACATATGTGTGAGGTTTAACCTAAAACAGTCAAATACACATCACAAGATAAAAATTGCCTAAGAATTTGATTAATTGATTGTCTTGTAGAAAGTAATGAATGCTACCAAATAACAAATTTATGATTTTTAGATAGGATAAACATAAATCTATGCTCGTTAAGAACTCAAAATATGGGAATTTGATACCATAAAAAAACTTATAAATAAATAAATAAAAATAATAAGATCTTTTCCATGCGGTTGTTGGATTCGAGAATTTTCATATTCCCTTCTTCATGTCCAAATGAATCCTAATGCTTTAGGGATTTAAAAACAAAATGAAATGGAGATTCTTCTTATGTATTTCTAGATTGTTTCCACAATAAAATTTAATCGTGAAAATAAAAGAAAAATGCACTTAGACCATTCAAACACAATTTGATTCTGATTAAATTTGTTAAAGTAAATTGTTCACATTATAGACACTCATGTTATCATAAAAGAGATAGAAGGAGTATCATTCAAGGACAAGCTATAATGTCCTAAGATGTTAGAATGTAAACATAGTGAATGTTATTTCTTCCCGCCACTCTAATGATTAACATCATTGAGTCTTCCTTGATTGAGAAAATCAAACACATTGATCTAAGATCTCGCGCCATCTCTTCCTTCGTCTAAATTATTTCCTTGACCCAATCCACAAAGTTGTCACGTTCTCCAAATTCTAGATCTATTAGATTTATGCATATCAATAGTTCTAAGATGACCACCCCAATGTTGTATATGTCACTTTTCTAAAAGACTTAAAGTGTAATGAAAAATTCCACAAGAATCAAAATATGCATCAACTCCTTATGAAAATATGAATTGACGTGATTGTAAATTTGATGGATTTCATAGATTGCCACCATTCTCAAATTAAATGTAATAGTACAAATATGCGCAAGGTTTAACATAAAACATTTAGATACATATTAGAGAGAAATATGTTTGGCAATTCAATTGTCTATGAAGAAAACAATGGATGTTATAAAATAGCAAATTTATTGACTCTAAGCTAGGCTATAACATAACTCCATGCTCATCAAACACTCAAAAGTTGAGAATCTTATACCACAACCTAACTTCTAAATAAATGAAATAGTAAGACCTTTTCAGTAAGGATGTTGAATTTGAGAATCTTCATATTCCTTTCTTCATATCTAAAGAGTAGCTAGATATAATTCCCTTATGTTTTTGTGTTCTAAACAAACACTAATGAATTCTAATGTTTTACACATTTAAAAATATTGTTTAAGGAAAATGTTCCCAGTTACTAGGGTTGAATCACCGACTGAGCAAGTACAAAGAGTAATAAATCAACTCAACTTTCCCAATTCAATTAGTTATTAAGAAATAATGCAATGAAAGTGGTTGAGAAGTACCTTAGGGTAGTCAACTAACCTCCTTGTTGAGGTATTGTAATCCAATTTGTAAGCCTTTCTGTAAATCAAATCTACATAAAACCTATGCACAAATTAATAAGAAACCCTTCTCAAATCCATTTAACTATTAATCAAAATAAGCAACAACAGAGAAAAATTTAACTAACTAGAATTATTAACTCTTCAAGTAAATTAGTTCCACCACTAAATCTACTAATCAATGCACTAATTATTTCACATGAGATTTTAGGAGGGTGGGGTGGAGAGATCTCACTACTACAGTTGGGTCCAAATTCAATGCTAGTTTGATTCTTTTTCCATCAAGAAAATGTTTGAAAATGTAAACTGGTCACTGTCAAATCAACATCGATGAAGATGCATTGAATATTCAATAATGTAATGTTGAACAAACATTGCTTAAGGGATGTTCATTGTACATTATGAATGTTTCCTAAGTGACGCTTATTGGATGTATAAACTTCGTTTAATGGACATTCATTGGATATATAAAACGTCACTTAAGATACATTTTTTGGATGTTAAAAGTCAATGACATGTGTCTTAAGTGATGTGCATTCGACCTTTCTCTTATACTTGTGACACTTGACAAGATGGTTAAGTGACATATGCTTAATTAAAAAAAAATGGTTTTGGTTTCCCTAATCAATGTTGTTTCAATAATGCAACATTAGAGCCAATGCAACATCATTTGAGTCTAAATTACTTCCAATTACATAATTATGAGTCTAATTTTCCTCTTCTAGAAATTTTGATTGGAAATATACTTTGATACTACTCACCATCTCAACTAAATTAGGTTTTACTCCTTCCACTTTATTTTAACAAAATAATTATAATGTTTCATTGTATTGCTTTTATGATGGGATTGGCAATGTTAAGGAAATTTTGAAATAAATGAGGTACAAAGATGGAGATGATCAGAGGTTACCTTCCATCTTGGACCTTATTTTAAAGGGTACTCTAGCATGTTTATGGGACACAAAGAAAGATAACCTACAAAGCTAGGAAAAAGTATAATCTATGATAATCCATAGGATTATGCTCCATCCTCTATTTAAATTTCAATATGTGTCTCTACTAGGTGGTGAATGGATTGAGCTCCATGAACCTACAATGGAAAAAAGTCTCACATGATCCATATTGAAAATTACACAAAGAAAATTACACAAAGAAATCATCTATAGAGGTGATTCTTAAAGATTCCTAGGTGCACAAGTTTTTGTACACCTTAGGACCAATCCCAAGGTCACATGGTATCAGCTTGATTGACACCAAAGATACAAATAACACTAGAATATGGTCTAGGAGCACTTTCATTTTCCATTCTCTTGTATTGATAAGACTCCTAAAATCACAACTCCATTGCATGTCATGAAACAACTATTTATAGATAAGTTGTAGGGCAATTTTAATGCCTTGGTGTCTTTGTGTCACTAGCATCTTCCAAAATTTAGGGTACTATGGAAATGACCACAAGATTTTGTATGTTTCCAAAGATTTGGACAGAATGGGAATGATAAATACGAGCTAAATAGTTGTTACATCTCTCTTAATAATCCCACCTAGACTATACATAAGATGCAACAATGACAATGTATTCACATACTAATGTACTCTCCTAAATATTTTCATATGTATTACAAAGGTTCTAAACTCTGATGGCATCGTTGGTGGTGAGTAGTCTAATATAACATACAAATTAGTATTCATGAATGCGCTAAACTATTCTATAAACCCCTTATGAGAGGGAAATGCTCGTTTATAAGTAGCCAACCAATGACTTAACTAGATTTCACCTTCTGATCAACATTTTGAATGCCTAAATACTCAAAGATTGGGGACCAAAAGAGTGATGTTTATTAAATGATTTTAAATAAAATAAATATAATTTAACTTAATAAATTATGTCTTATATGGCCACTCACACCCCCCTCCTCCCTCACAACACTCTTATCTTCCCATACCCATGATTTTAATTACTAAACAATGGTCACACACATCAAGTGGAAAAGAGGAAAAATAAAAGTTAGAAACCATCATATATAACAATGTTATATGGTACATAAAACAATAAATATAGTACATTATTATAGAACAAAATTTGTTGATCTTACAAAATGTTCAATCTTTACTACACTATTTCCTTCTAACCTTTATTTCCTTTTCAGAAGGTCCACAATTTTGATGTTGACATCTTCTTCTTGATATTTTTTTCGGCCTCTTGATTCTAGTGGTTCTCGATAATGAAAAACGAGTCTTCGTGTAAGTGGTTGAGTAGGATCTACTCCAACTAAAATTAAAACAAACCATTTATAAATAATCTCATTCATATTGTACGTGAACCAAATAAATATAATTTTTTATAGACCTCTAATTCATGGTACTTGGTACATTAGGGTTAACCTCTAGCTAATCATCACTTTCACTCTCTAAAACTTGCTCTTAATACATACTAAAATCCTCATGTACTACCTACAAGAACATTTGTAGTTATTGTAGGACCAAAAATCTAAACTTGTTTATAATTAACTATTCAAAATGTATTGAATTTATATATATCCTTGTTAACATTAGAAGTGTTATCTTCCTTTCCTTTTTCCTTTTCAACCAAAGATTTATACCTTCTAAACAAGTAAACTTTTATATCTTTGGTGGTGGGCATGATGCCAAAGTATGTTGAATACATAACATAACATAAATATATTTAATACGAAAATATTTTAAATTCTAGCAAAAAAAATCAATAACAACTACTTTTAAATATTAGTACTTATTGATGCTTTATTTTGCACAGTTTTGCAAATGTCACAAAAACACTAAATTTCTCATGCATTATCCTAAAATCATTTCTACTTGACTTTAACTTTGAGTTCACAATACATTTTGTCCTTAAATAAAGACCTGGTGACACACATATTGAACTAGTCAAGTCGTAAAAGGGGGACCTACTAGAATGATGGAATCAAGATATTCTTAAAAGTTGTCTCAAACATATAAAATTGATTCGTTTTGATGATATATTCATTGGTCTCTTCCACTTTGTAAATATAATTTTATTGGAATGATAAGAGTTTTTTTTCAACATTGCCTGATGGTGATATGGTATGGTTCATGTTTCGAAAAGCGACCTTCAAAAAATTCAAATAGAGATGAGGTAAAGATCTATAAATTAATGGTCACTATGGTTATTAAGAATGTTTGAATTATTATATGCATATATTCAAAAGGGTGATGCTATCTATTACATCATATGGCTAGACGGGATTTTATACTTTGATGTTGGTTGTGGTAAGAGTTTGATTAAATCGTTGCTTGAATTCCAATGGTTTGAAACCATATCATGTGTTGGATAATTCGATGAAAATAATATTATAAAGGTATTTGGATAGTCAGTTCAAAAGGTGGTGCAATTAATGACTCTGATTGAAAAGGGTATGGTTCTGTAGTTGAAGATGGCATATTTAATGATTCACTTGTCCACCATTGATTCAAGAAATGGAAAGTGGTAGCATGGAGGTGAAATAAAGATAAGATTTTCTGTCCATTTTGATGCAAATTCAAATGATGTGTTGGATAATTCGATGAAAAGAAATGATAAAGGTATTTGTATTGCCAGTTCAAAAGGTGGTGCAATTAATGACTCTTATTGAAAAGGGTATGGTTCTGTAGCTGAAGATAGCATATTTAATGATTCACTTGTCCACCGTTGATCCAAGAAATGGAAAGTGGCAGCATGGAGGTGAAAGAAAGATAAGATTTTCTGTCCATTTTAATGCAAATTCAAATGAATTTGCTCAATTGGAAAGTATTGGACATATTTATATTGGACCTCGGCATGCCCCACCCTCACACCTTTCAGTTCCTCGACATGTCTCAACCTCCTCTACCCATGCCCAATTCAGTAGAACTATCCAATCACTAATTAGTTCATAACTCAAGTTGGGATGTTTTACCTCCTTCTCCACGAGTTAAGACCACGGGTTGGGGAAACCTTGAGCCTAATTGACTTATTCCATCAATTTCTAGTTCTGCAACCTCTAAACATCATGAGAGAACTCCTCACCTAACTGAAAGTCAACAAAAGTTTGATAAATAATCCGCTGAAATAGAACTTGTGATAGTGTCCATCTTCCCCCTGCAGTTCCTTCTCTAGAGAAACCAAGAGAAGAAGACAAAGATGAAATTCCAGTTGATTCAGAAGTTAGAGAAATAAATGAAGTTGCAACTTCTTCAAGGTTCATAGGATTTCGTCTTCCATTTGAGAATTTCATATCTAAGTTATTTGGGAAGAAGTCTTAATGGTTATGTTAAAGTGATTATGGTTTGATGTTTGAACTTTATGGACTCATGAAGTTTTGATGATAAGACTCATATACAATTTTGTTAAAACTTGATTTGCACATGATGAGATATATTTTAAACATTTTGTTTCAAGAACATGTTTATTTAAAAGCTTGACAATAAATGATGAACATGTGGCATTTTGTGATGTCTGGGATAATTTATAATATTATAGGTTATATTTCAAGCTATGTACAGGTTTGGGAGATACAAGAAGATAAATGTTTTATATGTTTAATTTGGGATGGTTAGTGAGTTCCACTCTTTTTCGAATGACTTTTCTTATGTTGTTAGACTCCTCTAAAGTTTTAAAGTTTTAAATGATTTAACTCTCCTCATTTCTTAATAGTTACCTTGGATTGAAACCTCATGACACTTGTCTCATCCATGATTTCTAAAAATAATTTTTTTTAAAGGGTTTAAAGGATCAGTTATGTAACTATTTGTTAGGGAAGAAAGTATAAAGGATAATAAACATCAAGAAGAGAAGGTTATTCATCCCCTATGCTATGGTATTCTAAGAGAATGATTTTATAAGCTTCTATTTTTGCATTTAAGACTATGTTATGTCTTAACATCTGATTTTTCTGTGATAGCAAGAGTCTTTGCCAGTGTTAAATTGGTGATTGTGAATTGATAAATACTGTAAAGGTATCTTTCTTGCCACTTGCTGATGATGTTTAAAATATTTCTTGTAACCTACCATTGATTGATATCTTTGGTTGCAGTGGGCCATTCTAGCTATGGTCATTTTGATAGATTATGTCAGGTAGCTTTATCGGTATGTACTTTTTGTATTGTATTTAGCCCTACACACTGATCTAGTGGTTTGAGAAACACTTATCCATTGTGAAAGGACAAAATCTTGGTCCAGATATACAGATATCCATTGAAGTGCAATTTTGAAGCCGTCTTTAATAAATAAACTCTTGGGTGCCATACTTCTTTTCTTTTCTTTGTTTGTTCTTTATCATACTTGTGACAACCAAGTAGGTGTTGTTTTAGTTCCATTGTTAAATATATAAATGGTTGTATCCATTGTTTATGTCATATGTATATATGTTTCTCTATTAAATGAGATGTATGTATTTATACATATTATAAACCTTGTTTTAATTAACATGAGTTTCTTTCATGTATATTATACATTTTTTGTCTTATTTGCATTACAAAAAGAAAATTAAAAAAGAAGATCTACATGTCACTAACTCCCATGAGAATGGCATGATGGTGCAGATTTGTGCATTTTCTCTGAAGGTTATAAACCTAGGGTGTACATTCCCATTATTCATAGCTTAGCTAACTATGAGGCCCGAAGTATTGATTTCGAACATATAATTTCCAAAATCAACAATACTTGCATATCTCCCTTTTGCTTTAACATAGCTCCTTGCGCCAAGTTTGTGTTTCCCAACCTTCTCCAATCTGTCCGGTGTGGATTTTCTTAGTGTCTTTGAGCTAGAAAAAAGTGTGAAGTGCGTGTTAATGCGATTTAATGAATATTTTCAAATGCATATTTATAAGCTCCTTGTATGTTATATTATCATATGTACCTTTGTGGCTCTCCAACTCTTAGCTGTAAGGATGTTTTTTTTTCATTTTCTTCTCTTAAGCATCATCCATTAGTCCAACCCACTTATGTATGGGAATTATTCTAGGATGCTCATAATTGGGGTAGCAACTAAGACTAGTCCAATAATTGTTTGATAGTGATTTCAAGTACTTCCCTACCATGGTTTGAACTAAATTTTGGTTGAACACACAACTAAACAATGTGGTCATTTGTTTCACCAACTCTTTTTAATATATATGTTGAATAAATGCAGTGAAGTGATGTATGTAGTTGATTTTGAGATGTGGGTTTACATAGGCTTACATCCACACACAACTCAAGACCGACATTGACATGAACAATGACACATTTGACATAAACCAATTTACATAACACAATCAGTTGGCATGAAGCTTTGTAGAAGTTATTATATATAATTAAATGGATCGATATGTAGAAAAATTCATGGAATTTAAGAATTCATAATATAGTTTGAGGGACGTATTTTACATATCTCATACATAGATATATAACACATAATGAGATATTATGTACCTTGATGGTATCCCATAAATAGAAGAACATTAATAAACATTTTCCAGATGTTGTTGTTGCAAGGAAAGTTGATTCATTGAATAAATTATCATGCATTTATATTATAATAGTGATTAAAATCAAAATCAAATGTTTCATTACACTACGAAAATATAGAAGATTGAAACTTCTTAAAATCCACCAAAATAAAATAATAATATAAACTAATTTACCTACCACCTCAAGTCGCCCGAAATTAAAAAAAAATACAGGGGCCATTGTCTAAACACAATTTTATTTTATTGAGTTCACTCTTTCATTGCTCCTATCAGTTATTTTGTTAGATATGTTTTTCTGAGCTTTGGGCAATGGGACCCTACTATTCGTTCAAATGATAAAAAATTGTCATATTTGAAGATGGAAATGCTAAAGGTGTTTACAATGATCTCTGTTATAAAAAAAAGTCACTAACATTCCATCATGTATTCTTTAAGTGATAGCTAATCCATCCCATAAAGAGTATTTACTATTTTTATGTTTGTTAAGATGTTTAGAGTGAAATGAGTGACAAAGCTCTTGTAGAATGTTTTGATGTGAAACACACTATGGTTTAAGAATATCTCATCCGACATGTCATAAATTAAGTTGTAATAGGTGCTTGTGAACAATAGAGCTTGGTGCTTTTAACTAGCTTAGATGAGGTTCTTGTCACTAAAAGGTTGCCTTGGTGATTAAAATGAGTAAGCTTAACAAAGTTGACAGCTCTTAATTAGAAATAGTGGTGACAAATGTGGAAACTAGTTCATAAGGTGGTTGATTCCTTCCCTTGTAAGGGAATTGTGTGGTTAGCAAATGATCAATCAAGTTGAGATTAGTTATATCTTAGATTTTGAGGATCTTTTTATTATTATGTTAGAAATGCCACTTCAATGTTTAAATTTATATCTTAGATTTTATATAGACTTAAGTGCAAACTATGTTGAAATATTGTATATTCTTCATTCTTTAATTGCATTTTTTTTTAAGGTAGTTATGCCATTTAACCCATTAAGGTGTTTCAAAATTTTTATTTTTATTTTCAAAATGTTAAATCCAACTATGGGGTTTAAGATACCATAAAAGTTTGAATATTTACCAAAATTTTTACAATATAATAATAAGTTCCTTGACGGTGCTGTGAATCATGGAATATAATATTAATAAGTAGTTCAAGGGATAAAATCTCTTTGTAACCTTTGCACTTGCTATTTGTTGACTTTTACACGAATATTGACATATAATTGGTTCGGATGGTGTCAAACAACTTATTTAGGGTTAATATTTATGAGATGGACTTGAAATTTTCAAGCAAAAAATGTATACAAAACACTTAGTGGTAATTAGAAGCCATTGAATTCGTATCTTCGGTAAGATTATTTCTTGTGTTCAATCTTTTACATATTCAACCCAACACAAGGTTTTCCATTCTTAAATACATTATGAATGATGTTAATATGTTGATCAAATATGAGAGGTGGTCCTAACTTGTAAATATTTTTTATTCATGATTTTTATGTAGGGTCCTAACTTGTAAATATTTTTTATTCATGATTTTTATGTAGAGTAAGATATTTTGATTGAAGAGTAATAATCTTACATAGAATTTTGGAGAGGTGATTAATATATCCAGTGTTTGGTTGATTAAGTAGAGACGTATCATGTTGGTAATATATCTCGGTTTAAAAATAATAATTTTAAATTAAAATAAAAACAAAATATAATTCATAATTAAAATAAAATAAAAAGATATAAATTTTGTCGAGTAGTTTTGTTAGTTGGAGTTTTTGTGGCTAAGTTGTCACTAGGTTGAGGTCGAGGGTTCAATTCTTTGGGTCTTTCTGGGTCAGGCTTCCGAGATTGGTGTTGATAGGGTGAGGCCTTTTGGAATTATTCCCGTTGACGTAGACTGCTTCGACCACTTTTGGGGTAGTGAACCACATTAAAAATATATATATATATATATATATATATTAAATTAGACAAAAAAATTCAATTAAAAAAATATCCATATTAAAATTTACTTCTCGGTATCTAAGAGATTGCAATCTCCAAGCCCATATGTTGGATGCCATAATCATTTGCCTAGGTTGGGAATTATACTCAACAATGTCTAAATATTTCTTGTATCCCTTTATGGTTCCTTTTTACATAATTAAAGTCTAAGCTTTCAGATCACCCAATGACAATAACGAAATTGAGTGAATTGATGGCGTGATCAATATGATTAGGCATGCATTAGCAAAATTTGCTTCAAATCCTTTTGGGAATTATATGTATGTGGGTACTGATCCCTGACTTCTCCAATTGATATTAGAGATATGTGTTAAGGCATTTATGGCACTAGTGGAGATGAATCCTACACAAGGCAAGTCATGCATACTGTTAAGGGAGATTTGTTTGATTTGAATGCCATTTGGAGAAAGTTAGAGTGGATTGGATATTCATCGCATGCATGTTCATATCGTGCAAGTTAGCTTAGAATAAAAGCAACAATTTACTTCGAAAATATTGTGAAGCTACATTTTCAATTCATTCCAATCTCTAATGAAATTTTAAAATAGAACATTTCAACTTTTTCTTTTTTTTTTTCAAATTGAAACAAGTTATATATCTGCTATAATTAAAATCAAGATATATATTGTGTCAAAGAGAAAACGGATTTTTTTGTCTCCAAGAAATCACTCCAAGAAGATTTGAATCTGAGCTTCTCAGCCTGGTTCGTTGGTGGTTCAATTCTAGCTGCAAGATCATGGTGTGTCAGCTTAGGATCTGGGTATTCGATTCTTCATTGAAGGCTGTATTGATGTGTAGTTTGTAGCAGAGGAACTCACTCATATCCATTATATCAGCAGGTTATATTCAATCAAGATTGCT
Source organism: Pseudotsuga menziesii (assembly GCA_001517045.1). NCBI lineage: Eukaryota > Viridiplantae > Streptophyta > Pinopsida > Pinales > Pinaceae > Pseudotsuga > Pseudotsuga menziesii. Next base: position 771,252 of record LPNX010964449.1, on the reverse strand, counting down.
CCTAGAATTCGCTCCTTGCTGCTACGGCCCTGGTTTGTGATTTTTCTTTTGTAGGATCGTTTTTAGCTTAACACTGTGATCGACTTAGGATTTGTGAGATTAGCCTTCGCTCCTTGATTCAGTCTGAACACTCGGTCGTGATCGTGTTGATTTTCTCTATCTGAGGGATCACATTGCCAGAGTTTATTTTTAGGCATTTGATTCCTAGATTGTCTTGTTTTCATATCCTCTGTCTATGAGTGCTCTTTCTATGGCCTCCAGAGGGGGTCCCCCCCTCCTCTTCCTCCAGATATTGATGCTTTCAAACGCCTTATAGCCTCCTGTGGGAAGAGAAAGGGAAGTCCAATGGTGCGGAATTTTGTGAAGAAAAGAAATATTCCTTCTGTTGATCTTCCTGGAGAACGTCCTTGCTGGATTGCCTTAAATCTAGTGGAGCATGAGCTCATTGGGTAATTTACAGGTCTTTGGCCTTCTTCGAAGGCAATCGATGGATGGGTTCAACGAAATTGGAGGCCTCTGGTCACTAAAGGAATTCACAATCATTTGGTTGGCAAAGGTTATTATGTATTTGTGTTTGAATCAGCTAAAGACCAAGACCTCATTTTTCGAAATGGACCATATTTTATGGGTCCTCAGGGGCTCTATCTGAATAAGTGGACTCCATAATTTGACCCTACCCAAGATGTACCTTCAGCTGTTCCTATCTGGGTTAGGCTCCCCCATTTACCTCTTCACTGTTGGAATTCATAATCACTAGAAACCATTGGGAATAAGCTCGGAAAGTAGATCGATAGGGAAGAAAGGAAAGAACAATATTCGTGTGCATGAATATGTGTTGAAGTAGATTTAGAGATAGGGATGCCTGAGGCAATCAAGTTAAATGTTACTGAATGGTCTCACATTCAAGAGCTTGATTATGAACAACTCCCTTTCAAGTGTCGTCATTGCCATGGATATGGCTATTTTTCTCACAATTACAAGAAAAAATCAGAAGAAGAACTTGAAAATGAGAAGGCTAATCAATGGACTCAAGTACATAAAGCAATCACCTCCAAACGGGATAATAAAATGAAAGGTAAAGGAGGAAATGCTGGGAATGGAGCCATTCCTGTTGAGAAAAAATCATTAAAATCTTAGGTTGCTGCAAATGCATCTGCTTCTTCAAACCCTTTTGTGGTTTTAAGCCATTCTGATGATCACAACTCTCATGTTCTCGAAGAGGGTGAAGTGCAGCACTTTGAAGTCCATAAAGAAGATGGTGATGTAAATATTGGGTCACAGGGACAATCTGAACCAATAATATTAGAAACTCCTAGTGCAGATGCAATCATGAAGGATTTTCATAATTCTCCCACAGGAGCTACATCTTCTCCCTCCTATGCATAAATTCTAAAGAAGAAATCGATAGAGACTTCTGGTTCCTTGAAAGAAGATGAGCAATTCACTAAAACGTCGGGAAGGAAGTCTCGGACAGAGCTCTGAGAAGATGAAGCTGAGAGAATAAAGATGCAGGGTAGTCAGGCTATAATAGAAATGTCATTAGGCAGAAGTAAGTGGAATGGACCTCCAAAGGGAGGAATAATTCCCTCTTTCTTAGGTAAATAATGCAGATCATCTCGTGGAATTATAGGGGCCTGGGGAATCCCAAGAAAGAAGTAGTGAAATATCTTTTCAGAATGGAACCTATAGAAATTATCTTGCTTCAAGAGACAAAGATTGAAGAAGAAGCGTTATTATTATTAAGCAAGTCAAAGTGGAAAAATAATTATGGCATGGTTGTCAGTGCAAGGGGCACTTCAGGGGGCCTTGCAACTTTATGGTCCGAGGAAAAATTTATTATGAAAGCCTCGTATGCATCCCAACACTGGATTTATACAGATCTTCAGCATATATCAACTAAGACTTCCATGGCTCTCTTTAACCTTTATGTCCCTATAAATCTTATTGAGAAGAAGGACTGCTGGATATCTCTGTCACAATTTATTGAAACACACACTCCCATAAATTTTATTGTGATCAAGGATCTCAATATTATTTTAGATCCTATTGAAAAAAAAGGAGTTCGAGGAAAAGATCATTTTCATGAGTTTGTGGAGTCTTTGATTCATGCTAGGGATTTTCTAGATTTCAAACCCAAGAAAGGTCGATATACTTGGACCAATAACAGAGTAGGGGCTGCCAACATTTTTGCTCGTCTAGATAGATTTTTGGTACAAATTTCTGTGATGGATGGGAATTTCTTAATCTCTTCTAAAATCCCGCCTAAGTTAACTTCTGATCGTCACCCTATCTCTTTGTTGTTTGAAGAGGAGGAAGATTTTGGTCCTATGTCGTTCCGATTCGGTCCCCTTTGGATTGAGAGAGATAGCTTTTGGAAAACCATGACTCAAGCTTGGTCTCAATTTGTTGATGGTTCTCCTAGCTATGTTTTGGAACAGAAACTCAAGCGAACCAAGAATGCCTTGAAAAGTTGGATAAAAAAACCTCTTTCGACTCCTATGAGATATAGGCAAGAGTCTCTGCATGTGTTAGTAGATATTCAGTTAACTTCGAAGGAATCAGAAATTACAAAATCTCATTTGGTGAAGGAGCAGTTTGCACAAACACATTCTTTCCTTTCCTTTCACCGGGAAGAAGAACATCTACGTCTCAAATCTCGTAGTCTTTGGTTGCTTGCAGGAGATAAAAACTCGACCTTCTTCAATAGACAATGCATATCTTGAATTTCTCGAAAACATATCTCAGAAATTAATTCAAGCGATGGTGAGGTTATTATTAAAGGGCACTAGCAAATTCAACAGGATGCCCATTCATATTTTCAGCTTCTATTTACAGAGGACGGCGTCACAGATAATGTAGTGAGTGCATATTTTTATCTAATATACCTTCTTTAGTCATTGCAGAGTTAAATGTTGGTTTAGTGAAACCATTCTTTGAAAAAGAAATTGTGGGCGTTATTTGGGCAATGGAGCTGGATAAAGCCCCTGGGCCGGATGGTTTCTCCATTCACTTCTATAGAGTTTGTTGGCACGTTATCAAATCATATATTTTTCGAATGATTTCAGCCTTTCTTAAAAAGGAAAAGTTGGAGGGGGTACAAATTCTACTTTCCTCGCTTTAATTCCTAAGGAGGTAAATCCAAAAACTTTTGATAGATTTCGACCTATCTCACTCTGCAACGCTTCTTATAAAATCCTGGCCAAAATCTTATCCAATAGACTCAAGTCCTTGTTGGGGATTTTAATCTCTCCTCTCTAGGGGGGTTTGTTAAAGGTTGGCACCTTGTAGACAATGTGATACAAGTGCAAGAAGCCCTTCATTCCAGCTTCCAAAGGAAGGAGAAAGGTGTGATCATTAAGCTTGATATGAAAAATTCCTTTGACCATGTTAAGATCTCTTTCATCTATCAAGTTCTTCTCTCTTTTAGTTTTAGTGGGGAATTTGTTAGTTTGATAAAATCCTGCACAGACAGGCCTTAGATAGCGACCCTTGTTAATGTTAGACCTTTAGAATTTTTCCAAGCCACAAGAGGACTCCGTCAAGGGTGCCCTTTGTCACCTTTCCTCTATATATTGATGGTTGAATCTTTAAGCATAATACTTTCAGCAGAATTGGTTGCAGGTTCTATTCCAAGCATTAAGGCAACAAGAGGTGTGGATTCTATAAATCATTCTCTTTTCGTCAATGACTCTCTTCTTCTGGGAGGGGCTTCATTAAATATTAATCAGGCCTTCAATGAAATTTTACAAAATTTATGTTTAATCTCAGGAGCTTTGATCAATAAAAGAAAGAGTGTTGTCTTTGGTTGGAATGTTGATTAGCTGACAATTCTGCGAATAGCTCATTCCTTGGGATTTCCTGGATTTGATAAGTGAGACAAGATCAATTACTTGGGTCTCCCATTAACCTTGGGACCAAGTCCTCCTTCGCTTTGGATTGAGGTTATAAGTAAAATAAAATCCAATGATAGTCTCCTGGGGTGGCTATTGGTTAACAATGGATGGAAAGTTGGTTTTAATTAAGGCGATCCTTTCAACCATTCCCTTATTCCAGTCCTCTTTGCTTCTTGATCCCAAGTCCATCACTCCTCATATTTCCAAACTTCTTCGATACTTTCTCTGGAATGGTGGCAAAGGAAATCACAACAAGATGCACTTGGTTAGTTGGGAAATTCTCAAAAGACCTCTTTCGAAAGGTGGTTTGCAAATTCGTGATCCTGGATTGGCAAATCTAGCTCTGGGTGGAAAAATCATTTAGCAGTCATTTGTTGATAAAAAATCATCTGGTAAGAAAGATTCTACGGATGAAATATCTCAAGGGAGGTTCTTTGAGAAATTTAAAATCAGTAAATACACCTTCTAGTACATCAATCTCGAACTTGTGCAGAAGAGGAATTGACTATATTAAACATTAGCTCTACAGAATCCTTGGAAATGGGATGAGGATCTTTTTATGGGAAGATAATATTTTAGGAAACCTTCCCCTTTCCTCTCCAAACTAGTTAAATGAGATCAAATCATGGTTAATTAATAAAGGTCTCCTTCGGCTTGTTGATATCTACTCTTGGGATAGCAATGGGAATTGGGCTGCTTGGTCTCTTCCGGAGATTCCAGAGCTTCTTTTTCTTCAACAGAAATTGTTGATTTCAGCTCTTTCGGGACTGGCTCCTGTTCATTGCTCTTCTAACGATAAATGGGGATGGGTTCCGACAGGAAAATATTCAGTGACTCTTGGATTTTCTGCATTACAAACTTCCCAAGCTTCTTTCTTATTCCCAGCTCAATGGAAGTCTGTTTGGTCCTCTTTTATACTTCCTAAGGTGAATTATTTTCATGTGGCTTCTCATGCATAATAAGGCATTGGCAGGTGAAAACTTGTCTAAATGTGGGTTTCATGGTCCATTCAGATGTTTCTTTTGTAGTTCTGCATCAAAAGCATCGGATCATATTTTTATCAATTGTGTTTTCACCTAGACAGTGTGGGAGCTGGTTCTCCATGGTCTAAACGTTGTTGCACCCTCTCATATGGCAGTCGTCCCATTGTTTTTAACCTGGAAAGATCGGTTTCCCATGTTAAAGGGAAAAAATGTACAATGGAGTAATCTCTGGAAAGCAATCCCAAAAGGGATCTGGTGGAAATTGTGGCTGGCCATAAACGATTGGATTTTTAACAACAGTCCATCCACCCCCAGGGATGTGGCAAGCGAAGCAAAACTACTTATTTTGGAATCTGTCAGTAAAACAATTAAAAATTCCTCTCTGCTTCCAGAAATTGCTGCATGGATGGGTTCTTATGCGATTGGGAGAAGATCATTATCAAACCATTGCCTCCTCCTTCCTAGAACGTGAGACTAAGTGTTGTTTCCTTTCCATCGTGGTGGAACTGCTCCTGTATTGCTACCATATTCTTCGATAACACGTCCAAGGTAAATCCCGGGATCGCTGGTGCTGGTGGGTTGATTTTTTCTTTGGACTGGATGAGAGAAACCTATTTCAGTCGGGGTCTTAGAATTAGCTCAAATAATCAGGCATAAATTTACAGCCTTCTTAAAGCTTTCTAGATTTATAAGGAGATGGGATACTAGTCAGTTCAAATTTTTGGGGACTCTGAGCTATTGATCAAATTGTTAAATTCTCAAGATCATTTTAACAAACCCTTCCTTGAATAAAACTCTGCAGCATATCCGTAATAGTTTGAAAGACTTTGAAAGGGTTACTTTTTCATATTTGGGAGAGTTAAACAATCATGCAGACTTGTTGGAAAATAAAGCTTTCCTGCTGCCACTAGAAAATCTCAGTATCAATGGAGATCCTAGTATACTTCAGTCCCTCCAATGAGTGTGTTTCATTAATCAGTCTTCCATTGAAAGCGAAATATTTTTAAGCTTAAAGATCTCTGTAAAAATTTTTGGTCTTCTTGTTCTTTACCTTCTGCTATTTTTGTAAATGGTTGATTGGCAATTTCCAAATCATACTCGATATTCCTCATAAATAAAAAATAAAAAACTACCCGTTTGAGTTTAAAAGAAATCAATATATATAAATACAATCCAGAATAGACTTTGAAGTCACAAACCACAACAGGCATGAAGGAACATATTTCTTATCCAACAAAATAGTAAAAAACATCCCCAGGCATAGCCCCATCAATTGTTCAATACATTTGAAAACTAGTAACAAGGAACATACAACTCCACAACACAACAGTGATCGAAAAAAATAATAAAATCTAAAAGAACCCCTAGATATTATGTTACCAAATAAGGCCCTTGGTCGCCCCTCCTCATGAAATTATCTCGAGTGAGGATTTTATTCTCCAGGGATAACCAAATGGACATATTTTGCTTCAAAGGATACTACCTTTTCCACGACTGGGAATACCACCACTTTCCTCCCTCATATTGCCCACCTACAATCAAAGAATCATAGGCCAAATTATCCATTACATTATTGATGCTGACATTCTAACTCCAAAGCAAAGTGTCTTCTTCCTATGAGAAGGAAACTCCTCCATATTGAAGCTTCAATAAATATGAATTCCATTCTTCAACAAGAATTCCCAAGAGACCAATATCACTCGTAGGTTTCCAAACTTGTATGTTATTTTTTAATTCTTCAATCTGATCCAAAGTCACCAGTCTAAGTTCAATAATCTGATTAGCCAAAAGTTATGAGAAAATGACAGCCTTGGACCCCCACCCACCCATAGGCCTACCCTTGTACGTACTTTCTTTCTTTTACCAATCTTCCATGCCAACCTTCATGACAGGAAAAGGAAAGATAAAACCATTCCAAAAGTTTGACACTCCCTCCCCGGACTTAGGTTCCAACCTCACCCGTTCTTCAACAAATTTCCTTTTAGGGTATTTTGCTTTAATGATGAAATTCTAGATTCCCTTCCCAAAAAGGCACCTCCACAGGCACTTGCCCGCTAAGGTTATTCTAAACTATAGGATATTCTTCAAACCCCATCCCCCTTCTCTTTTAGGTCAGGCGATGACCTCCCATTTAGCCAAGTGGAAACCTTCCTTCTCTTTATTCCCTGACCATAGAAACCTAAAACATTTATGTCTAATCTTATCTAGGATAGTCATATAGAGTTTTTCCAAACAAAACCAATATACAGGTATTCCTTTAGGGACTGATTTTACGAAAATCAGTCTCCCTCCCAAAGACAACCAACGATGGCACCAATGATCAATCATTTTTTCCACTTTCCTCAGGAGCCACAACCAATCATTCCTTCAATAATAGTTGGGATTCAAAAAGTATTCCATATTCTTCATTCCATCATTTAAACTCCCATGAAAAAACCTTCAAAAGTTATTGGACGTAAGCTAATAATTGTTCATTCAAACCATAATGCAACATTGAATAAATATGATCTAATAACTTCTTCACTTTATAATAACATACATTTTACACCTTCAATGAGTAATTGCTAATTATATATAATTATATATATTGTTCTCTTTATCAACTATTTATAAATGGATATCACATTGTAAGAAAAATGGTAATCATAGTTAATTATTTTATGCCAATTTTGGTAATCATAGTTAATTATTTTATGCCAATTTTATTGAGATTTTAGTCTATATATATATATATATATATATTTTGTTTTCTTTATCAATTATTTATAAATGGCTATCACATTGTAAGAAATGGTAATCATAGTTAATTATTTTATGCCAATTTTATTGAGATTTTAGTCAATTTGATTATATATATAATTTAAAAATAAATTAAAAATTTGATATTAAAAAAATACTATTAAATTAAAATCTAAAAACAAGTGAGATTAACAGCAAAGCTACTTTTACCTCCCTTCAAAAATGATTTAATCTAATAATTTAAAAATGTTCTAATTTAATATTTTTACATACCTAGCTTTAATTTAATAATTTAAAAATGTTTTAATTTAATAGTTATCTATAACCTAAATTTTATCTCATAATTTAGAAATGTTTTAATTTAATAGCTATATATAGGCCAAAATTAAAGTTAAAGTTTGAGAAGAAAATGATTGGATAATAAATAAGAAAATGCCATTGTCATTTAGAAAAATCAAAATTACATAAAATACTTAATGTTGAAGATATTGATTGTGTAATAATTCCTAGATATTTTATAAATTTTGCATTTCTTTATTAACAAAATTTTACCAAAATAAAATATAAAATTTTCTATTTACAATAAAAAGACTAAATAAATGATTAAATTATTGTAACTCTCTAGTATAATATCAACCATTTAAAATATTCTTCATCATATTTGTTTGAATAGACCCATAAATATTTTTAGAACTATAAAAAGAAAAATCAATATTTAGTCTCATTAATATGTAAGTTTATGAAATGTGAAAAAAAGCTTAATCGAATATCAAAATAAATATTTGAAAATTTTAGTTTAAAAAACTTATTAAATAAATTTATATAAAAATATATTCTAATATATTGAAGTTTTTATATATATTTAAAAAACATGTTATATCTAAATAAAAGGTCTATAAATTGATATAGCTATAGTCAAACATTGTTATCACATCTATCAAGATTAGTCATTATGTCTACTTTAATAAACAATACTCTTATTAAATTTGATTTCTAAATTTTTATAGAAAAAACATTATAATATATTGAAGTTTATATATATGTTTAAAAAAAGTTTATTATATTTAAATAAAGATTGTATATAGTGATATAGCTATAATCAATCATTGTGATGTGATTATTATATCTATCAAGATTAATTATTATAACTATTTTAATAAACAAGACATTGATACTGTTATATATTTTTATTAATTTTTTATATTTAATAATTTCATTTACACAAAAAAAATTGACAAATCATTAAAATAAACCAATCATAAAATATATTTATTTATTTATTTTTAAAATATTAATTTAATATATAAAATTTATAAAACTTGTTTAATTTTTTTGAAAAAATATATAAACTAATTAAAATCAACTATTATTTAATTAAACTATAGCTACATATATACTACCTTGCCTCGTCTAAGTTAAAAAATCAAATGCCACGAAGAAGGAAATAGGAAAATAGTCTGTCAACGTAGCGAAGGTTGGAAAAATATCATATATAACTTCATCTCCAACTTTATGTATAGAATTTTTCCTTTTTGTTTTTTTGTTAACTCGTTGTAAAAGACACATATATTTTAATGATTTAAAAAAATAGTATCTAATATTGAATTTTTTCTATAAATTATGTTAATCAATTTTTTTCAACTTTTAAATGTTATTAAATGTTAATAAAAATCATTTTTTTCATATATATTTGAATGTTAGTAAATGTAAATTAAAATCATTTTTCTCATATATATTTGAGTGAATCAAATTTTATATATTTGTTTTTTTGTTAGTCTCGACATTCAAGTTAGTAAGGACTCTATGAATCGAGTTGTCTTTTTTTAATAAAAGTATTTGTATCTCAAAATATTATGACCTAAGCTCTATTTGATTCGTGACAGTGGTCTTTATCTTAACTAATCAAGAACAATCAATCGGCCTTTCATTAAAACAAAGAATTTGGGGTCTTATTTCGCCTCATATCGAGGCAAGGGGTATGATTTTTTGTTTTGAAACTTATGTTAGTTCATATTACAATCTCTTTATAACCATTTTCTAACTAATGTTACGATTGTTGTTAGCATAGTTCCATATCATTATATGTTGTCGATTCAATTACTAAGACCATGCAGTGCATGTGTCCTTCTTTGAAGATGTGTCGATGTAGTGCACAGGTCCTTTGAACATTTGTCGATGTCCATGTTGACGTGTGGTCTTTTTTTCCGCCACCACGACTGTAACATACCAAATACAATAATCATTGTAAATAAAATAAAAAAATTAGATTAAGTAATTAATTAATTAATATTATATATGCTAAATGAAACAATGACATGAAAAGAGACGTAACTCTTCACTATTATGTACTATATATATATGTCGAGAGACTATGCATTCATATTATCATTCAATTATCAAAATATATATTTATAAATAATAATTCAACATGTAAGGTTTTATCCTTGCAAGTGGTATCAGAGCTATCAGGATTCTCGACATCTCATCTCCTCCATTCTCCTTCCCTCATATTTTCATTCCATTAATCCCCCATTTCCATTTTCATTCCACTAATCCCCCATCAAAGCCAAAAACAAGAAGTGGGTTTCTAAAACCATACTCGGTTTTATTCAACTAAACCCTTCTCAAACTCCTATATTCTCCTTCCCTCTTTTTTTCATTCCACAAATCTTCCATTTCCATTTTCATTCCACTAATCCCCCATCAAAGCAAAAAACAAGACGTGGGTTTATAAAACCACAAGTCTTCCCCACAAAATAATATAATAATAACAAATTATTATTATTAATAACTTCTTTTTTTTAACAGAAACTAAAAAGTATTTATATAATTACAAAGGGTTGTGCACAGCCATTGAGTACAATGCCATTGGAAAATTGAGAAAAGGAAGCTGAGATAGAGTATCTACAAAAACTGTTATCCGAGATGAAAACCTTCTAAAGCCGACATGATATTTTCTACTGTGCAGTATAACTGAAATAGAGTATATGTGTATGAACTGTTGGTTCAAGATAATACAAAAAAACTTAAACTAAGCAATGGGAATAATTTTGGTTTGACTGGGAACCCCGCAGGCTGGGTGACTGAAAATTCTTCCATTAGTTGAGCTGCTTCTCCAGGATGATCATGGCAATGGCTGCATTGGTTCATCTAGACTAGCTTCTGAAGGTATTCCTTAATGACATTAACCATACCCACCAGCTCTCTAAGGTCTTTGTCGTGATCATCTATGCGAGATTCATGGCATTTGATTTGGTAAGATACATGCCGCATGTCAAAAACTAGATGTTTCACGTCCGAAGCCATCTCCCTATTATCCGAGATACCCACTATAACATAATATGGAACCTGGGAATGTTCAGCATGAGGTCATCCTGACCCGCCTTAAGGTTGGAGTACCCAGATCTTGAACCTTTGCTTTCCATTGTATTTCCTGCGAGTCATGGAGAAACTTGACCGACGAAAGCTCTACTAAAGGTCAAAGTTGAAGGGGAGGGCGTAGTACTATCTGTGGTAAGAGTCACTGCACAATGCAGAGAGTTGTTAACGACTTCGACTGTAACCATGGAGGAGGTTACAATGTTCCTTTCCACTTCTATCACTGAGAGAGATGTAGGGGAGTAGGAGAGCTCTTCGCCTTCGACAGAATGTTTCAAATGCAAGTACGGGAGAGGTGGAGAGTTCAAACAAAGGCCTGAGAGCTCTACACCATCGACAAAAGGTTTCGACAGCAAACATGGAAGCAGTGAGGAGAGAAAGTAGAGGAAGGATAAACCAACAAGGTGGAGCTCACAACCATCTAGCGAAGTATTTGAATGAGGAGAATGAGGGGGCGAGGCATTAAAAAGAAGACAGGAGTCCATGGCGTGTGTGGAGGAGCTGGCAATCATGGAGGGAGAGGATGAGAAGTTAAGTCTGGGAAGGAAGGGAGTTAAGGCAGGGAAGGACGGGGAGTTAAGGAAGATAAGGGTGTGAGGCCACATGTCGAAGAGAATTCCACGGATCTGGACAAGGAGGGGTGCGCTAATCGAAGTGATAAGACTTGCGAAGAGGAGGGTCGAGTGCATGAGAGGGAGGGTCAAGAGCATGAAGGAGGGTCAAAAACAAATTAGGGGATAAACTTAAGAACAACCCCTTGATCGTTGAGTGACAAAGAACCTTGGGGTAGTGAGGCCCCTTTATTGGCAAGGTTGTTTGCATGGGCATTGTTCGATCTGAGAATATGGAAAAGGGAGGTGCGAGAGGCGAGGATTATATGAGATATTATGTCATAGTACTTTCTGAAATTGATGGATCCATCGGAGTAACCCGAGCGTATATTTAGGATGACGTGGTGGGAGTCCCCAAAGACAAGGATATTTGAGATGGATCCCCGATCTACCATTTCAAGGCCTTGTAGGAGCACCAACCATTCTACCACATTGGTTGTCTTGGGTCCAAGGCCCCAAGCAAAGGTCTTAACTATTTGTCTTACAGGGTTAAGGATGACCCCTCCCGCACCTGCCTCCCCAACTTATTATTAATAATAAGTCGTTAACACTCTGATGATTAGAGCCAAGAGAATATCTGACTTGGCACACCTGGATATTGAACCGGAACACCTTGTCAAAGTCTTCAAAAATAACGGCTATAAGAAAAATCTAATAAAAAAAACCATGAAAAGGTCCCAAGGAGTAAGGTGGGAAAGTAAACAAAACGAGATCATAAAATCAATAAAGCTCCCTTACATCCAAGGGATGACAAACAAAATAACAAACATACTAAGAAGGAAACAAATAAGGGTCACCTTCTCACCTCTCTACACGCTGCGTGGTATCTTAGACCATGCAAAATATCAAGCGGACCCTAAGAACAATAAAGGTGTGTACTCAATCCCATGTGACTGCGACAAGGTGTACATTGGAGAAACTGGTCGCTCTGTACTAACTAGACTAAAGGAACATAACGCAAACATCATTCATGGATGGAGAAAGAATTCCGCTCTAGCAGAACACTCCATAACCTCCAAACACCACATTGTCATGGAAGACGCAAAAGTCATTGCCAGGATTGGCCATTACACAAGAAGACGAGTAAGAGAAGCGATTGAAATTGAGAAACAACCTCTCAATATTAATTGGGATGGCGAATGGAAGCTCAGCAGGACGTGGGCCCCTATCATTAACCAAATCAAAAAATAAAACTACGACATCTTAATGGTGTTTCTTAAGGCCGACATAATTTAATAATTAGGCTAAGTTACATTATTAATATGGAAACGGACTGAAATATTAAGTTGGGAAACTTGGTGGTATCTCCTGAAGATGGGATGAACTACCCAGCTCAAAACGTTGAGAATTTTACTTTTTTACACAGGGTTTCCTTTTGTTAAAAAAGCATGACCTGTGAAAGCACAAATGAAAATAATAATAATAATTATATATATTTTATTTTTTCCAAAAACTATTAACTTTTTTATAATAATAGTATTATTATTTTAAATAATAAATTGTTATTATAAATATTATTTTTAATAGTTAATTTTTTGAAAAAAAATTCAAATCATTATTTTTATAGTGGAACTACCATGTTTCCCTCATTTAATAAGATCATTATTAGCCCATTACAAAAACTAAAAGAGATTAAAAAAAATATGAAAAATATAGAATCGAAGAAATAAAAAGAAAACTGCTTGAATAAAATGAATTTTATGTAGAAATGAAAATGATGCTATCACAAATAAAAGAAAAAATATCTAAGAGGAAGGAAGAAGAAGAAGAAGCGGTTACGGTCTCTGAAGTTTCAAATAAAGAAGAGCATGAAACCGCTACTAGATCTACGATAGAAGAAGTGATTACGACCCTTGAATTTTCAAGGAAGGAAGAGTTGGAAACAAAATTTTCATCCATGGCAACAAAAGTACGAAAAATCACATATATTGACACCTTACATTCCCCCTCATAGAAGGTTTGGGGCATCAAATGCAAGAAAGGATAAGAACATCCATTCGAAATACAAGACGCAAAAAGCAATGCCTAGACATAAACATATACATATGCTAGAAATGAGCCACCATTTGAAATACAAGATGCAAAAAGAAATACCTAGCCATAAACATACACATATGCCAGAAATTTGTTGCAATTTCATTCAAGGAACAAAAAAGAATCACATGAATGGTCCAGTATACTGAACTAGACAATCGTTAAAAATGGCTAGTGAAACTTTAGAAATAGGACAAATCGAAAGCTATTCCAGAGAAAGGATCCAAACCAAAACCAAGGACATAATTAGGAAGAGGATAGCAATTATGAAGAAAAGAAAGATAAAAAGGACATGCATGGAATTTAGAATGTGGAATACCAAAATGAATCTACAAAAGAGGTTGTTATGAATGACAATAAAGAAAACAAGCATATAGTTCAACATATTAATAAACCTAAAGAAGTACTAGTTGAGAATAACAATAGCCAAGACAAAGATTTAGATACGCTAGACATGAAGAAACATGATGTCGATAATGATTGTAAAGAAGATGAAGATATCCAACATTATAATGATGAATATAAAGATGATACCAGTAACAATTGTGAAAAAACAAAAAAAGGTAGAGGAGTATCAACATGGAAATAAAAGAAGTGGAAGTGTCCCTAACCACAATGACAAAAAAGAACAAAACCCAGAAGATACATTGTTCATCACTAAAGAAACCATATGTCAAATAAAGATTCATGGCATACCCATACATGCCAAAAAATATGAGAAGGTCGACACAACTTCATTATGTAAATACCAAAACAAAGATTCAGAAGAGGCAACTTTTCGAGTACCATATCAATGCCACAATCATGGAAATTGTAGTATACAACACTCATTGTACAAATATTCAAAGCAGAAATCAGAAGATCCTTATAATGACCCCAAGAAATGCATGAAATATGGTCATATCAATACTTCGAGGACGAAGCATTCCAAGGAGGGATGACTTGAAACATACCAAATAGAATAATATGTAAATAAAATAATTAATTAGATTAAGCAATAATTACTTAATATTACATATGCTAAATGAAACAATGGCATGAGAAGAGACATAACTCTTCACTATTATGTACTATATATATTTTGAGAGAATATGTATTCATATTATCATTCAATTATCAAAATATATATTTATAAATAATAATCCAACATGTAAGGTTTTATCCTTACAACGGCATACTGCTACCACTAGCTAATCCCGCCAAAAATTTTGAAGAATGTAATCTCACCTGTAGTTAGTTAGTGAGTTAGGTGACCCAAGGTATTTTTCGACATATGGTATTCACCCATAGTGTTGTCATTTTTATTTCCTATTTATACTCAGTCAATGAGAAGGCATTCAATTTTTCCATAGTGCTTATGTATATTCCATTGTTCTCTTTAACATGGTATCATAGCTTACAACCTAATCCTAGGGTAAGCCTTTTCATAGAGTGGAAAGAACTTTCACTCATAAGCCCAGATCCGTCCCATCTTTTATTCCCAGATTGCACTTTAGGATTCCAACATCCGTGATGTTTTATTTTATTTCTTCTCTGTGACTTGACGCACGATTTTTTTTCCAGATCTCTGTGACCCCATCTCTGGATCTAAAAACCACAACCTTCATTTAGATATGTGCATAATATTTTCCAAAGGCACACAGATCTGGCACCATTGTGAGAGTTGACCTCGTGTTGAAGCTCCATGCATGAGTTTGTAGACCACGAATGAGTTGTGAAATATTGATCTGTGATTCAATCTGCTAGTATAAAACGCAAAGGGAAGAAAAACCCTAGATTCTATGTGGAAAGAAAAACCCTAGATTCTTCTCCTACATAACCAAGTGGTGAGGCAGATCTATTGATTCAACTCTTGATTCATGGATCTATTTTTATTTTGCAAAAGTTGGAAGTCACAAGGTTGATTCCCTCCAAGCATGAATTTACAATAGGCATTGACGGATTGAGTGGGCCACGTGAACCCTTCGAGATCTCTATGTTAGTCCTATGAAAGACACAGTGTTAATGGATTTAGTTCCATCATCTAAATCACGCTATTGGATTGATCCGTTAAGTTAATCCGTGATTGAGTCAATCCAACACTGTGCTCACGTTGAAAATGCGTACAGACTCTCGACATGACCCAGCTACATGGTCGCCACTCAGCTTTCAGCTGCACACTCTTCTCCACGCACAATGCACTATTCGAAACACAACTATATTAAGAGATATGCGTTGTCTAGATCTTCCTACAAAGAAAAAAAACGTGAAGGATTCGCATTGTTTCAAGGAAGCGACACCCTCCATCTTTGCTGAAAGCTACCAAGATCATCCAATCTTATTGAAGGTTGTGATCTAGACAAGAAGATTGATTCTTGAAGATGGTGCTACCAGAAGCACTACTAGAAGAATTTGAAGAGGTAAGAAATCTCTCAACACCTAAACGATTATGGCAAACATTTGATGGAGATGATTATGATGTATGGATAGTCAAAGTAAGTAATATGTTAAAATTGCAAGATTTATGACATTTCATAGTTGAAGAGGATCCCAAAATTTATTGCTTTGACAAAGTTCGAAAAAGAAAGAAGGCAAGTTGTTGCCTCATGTCTCATACAAGACAATATAGACTATTCCCTATTTCATTACATTGTAGAAGTTGATACTCTAAAGAGAGCATGGGATACACTGAAAGAAGTGTTTAGTGAGGAACTGACTGTAAAGGAAGATGACTTTGCAAGTCACGCAAAACACCAGGAATCCCACAGTGAAGTGGAAGATATTCAAGAAGACTTTGGTTATGAGGTAGTCGGCGATCATGTAATCCCAACAAAGATTGTTGATCCAGTTGTTTTCACTAATGGCAATAAACTTGTTAATGTAGTAGTACCCAATGATGTGAGTGATAGTCTCTCTGTGCAAGAGACAATTGATAGCAGCATAGAAGTTGCAACATTTTTTGAGAATTAGAAACAACCAGTTGATAGCAGCATAAAAGAAACACCAATAGAGAGTCCACCCCAAAACCAGAAAACCAGAAGTTTGAGGGAGATCTATGAGCAGACTTCTGTTAGTGATGAGAATCTACAGTATGTTCTGTTTTCTTCTAAGCCCGTAATTTTTGAAGAAGGAATGAAGGATGCACAGTGGGTACAGGAAAATGAAGAAGTCAATAATGAAGTAGCTACCATTGATGAGCAACACCAAGATGTGAATGCTCTCCAAGAAAAGCTGAAATATAATCATATTTTTTCTGACAAAAAATTTCAGTGTGCAGGTAAAGATGACAACCACAAAAATTATGTTGAAATAGAAAAAGAAGACTTGCACTATGTTCCAGAAGCTGAACAAGAACAACTACTTAGCATCAAGATCCAAAAGACAAAGAAAAAGAAGTCCAAGTACACTTC
The DNA here is from genome assembly GCA_001517045.1 of Pseudotsuga menziesii. Lineage (NCBI taxonomy): Eukaryota > Viridiplantae > Streptophyta > Pinopsida > Pinales > Pinaceae > Pseudotsuga > Pseudotsuga menziesii. The sequence goes on along the minus strand of LPNX010964449.1, from coordinate 754,225 downwards.
AAGGAAGAAAGTGAAGCTGAAGTTTCTTAACTAAAATGTAAGCCTAGCTGAGACATAGACCAGTAGGCATCTTTTGGCATAGACAGAGCTGAAGATGTACTACCAGTTGAGATTAAGGGGGTGTGTTGAAGAATGTAATCTCACATGTAGTTAGTTATTAAGTTATGTGTCCCATGGTATTTTCCGACCTACGGTATTCACCCATAGTATTGTCATTCGTATTTCCTATTTATACTCAGTGTAATAATGAGAAGGCATTCAATCTTCCCATAGTGCTTCTGTCTGTTCCATTGTTCTCTTTAACAAAAAACCATTTATCATATTTCCATGTAAAAATTTAGCATATTTCCATGAGGTTTCATAGACTTCTTTGGATTTTGGCTCTGAATGGTTTTGTTGGCTCTGGATTTTGGACACTTGATCTTCTGATCTAAAATGACGCTATGAGACCTCCAGTGCTAGTGCGTGCAATTACATGAATGTACAAGTGTTCATGCTTGATTGCTTACCTCTCAGCATCCAACTATAGTGCAAGATGACTCCCATAAACTTTGCGCTCCAACATGCAAAAGGTCTTCTAATGCAAGATATGCAAATGCTCCTTTGTAATTTCCGCTTTAAGATGCATCACTTAATTCTCTGGTTCAATTGTGTATGTCTGCAAATTAGTGAAGAAAAGCATCAATTAATTCATGAAAAGAAAAAATCAAATGCCAAAGAAAATTAAAAACATGGTGCTTGCTTCTTTACCCTAAACCTTGCAGCATACTCACAGTTCTTAATCATCCTTTTCTGATTCCTCTTAACGAACTTCTCAATATTGCTCTTTGGTGCTCCTTGCTTTCTGCTCGAAGTCTAAGAATCAGACGATGTTCAACCCATCAAAGGTGATAAGAGAGTTAGTTTATTGTAAGCATACCCACCTTTCAAGATTGGATTTTCGGTCATCCCTAATGGACCATTCGGTGGAACAACATGCTTGGCGCCATAAGTATCGCATAAAAATCTAGAGTATTAGCCATATATATAGTATCCACTACAATTACAAATACTATACTAGAGACACCCATTCACTAATACCCGTAGAACAATGACACATCTTCATGCCCCTTTTAGTTGCCATGTTATCAACCCAAAGTAGCGAAAATGGGATAAGAAACTAAGGCTTCTTCACCATGCTCTGACCCTATTGTGGGTTTCCTCCATTTCATTCGAATAAAGTACATTCAAATTATATATAAGAAAGTTGTTTGGACATATGTACTGGAAATTGAAAAGACTCTTTAAATAATAAGCACATTGAAAATTATAAATAACTTCAATATCTATTCAACAACTATCATTTATACTCACAACTTACTTATAAATAAAAGTGAGTCTCTTTTGACATCTAAACAAGGATGATAGAAGTGATGTGAAGCTTCAAGCCCTTGTTTTATAATAACTCGTTTTAGTCCTTACTGAAAATCGAAGTTAGGGGTTGTCTCTATTTGATTTAAGATACATGTTTTATATGAGGGTGTTACCTTAGTAGCCAACTCAATATTGGCATATACCATGTTTATCCCATTTAAATACTTTTATCAACTTTTATGCTTATATATAGGAAGTCACATGTTCAAATCCAGAGGGGGGTAGTATATGTACACCTATGTAGACTTTAGCAGTTAAATCGCTGCATAGAGGGGGGTCCCTTGACCCAGAAACAAGGGGGTCTCATACACCAATTTGGTGTCTCGCTTGGTGGTAACCTTAAAAATATATTATTATTATAAATACTCTTATCAACTTTTATGCTTATATTTAAATAGTAGAAAATAACAAGATGCAATCAGAGTCGTGTACATATAAGGTACCAAGTTCATATCAATGACAAAGGAATTTATATTACACAATGAAAAAGACTTAGGGCTCATTATTATTATAATTATAAGTAGGTTTTGTGGAATCATCATTTTGGATTTTCCACTTGAACATCAAATAATTAGGATTTTGGGAGAGGATTTGTTACAAATACAAATACTACTAGCAACATCCATTACTAATAACTGTAAGATCTATCACTAATAACTGCAGGTAGGCAAGGACTTGCTGCTAAAAAACCTCTCTTGTTTTCTCATATTTCTAACTTTTTAAAGTAAGTTTTAATAGACTTACTTCCCCTTTTAAAGTCATTTGAGACTCCCCTTTATTTTTAAATATCATTTTTCATTAGTTCCATTGACTAAATTTTGGTCAACGATAGACATTAATAATTAAAAAAATTAAATTCATGAAAGCCTATGTCTCGTAGCTCATGACAAATTGGATAGTTGTTTTAGGTTTTCTTGAAATTAGGGTTAGTGTCGACATGTTAAGGTAGTCATGGGGAACTTAGAGGTAGTAGTTAAATGTGTAAGGCACTCATAACAATCCTTGATTCCATAACTCCCATTCAACTTCCAATCTTAAAGGTCATAGCTTAGGGTTCTCGACAAGACACCACTCATGTACATAAGTGGCTCAAAGTGCACCCCATGTTCTCCTCAAATATCTCTAGAATAAATATATAATCAATACCTTAAGCTAGCTATGGGACACCTAGAGGAAATGGTTGAATATGTGAGGCATGCAAAGCACTATCTATGTGCACACATATGTGGACCAAAGTTTACCTTCATACTCCACGTGGGTTATAAATTTTTTAGGAGATTACCCAATGATCAATTGGTAAAAGAATTTCTCTTGCAATAGAGAACATGACCTAAGATTTCAATCTATGTTCCCCATGTTAAATTGGGTATATTTGTTTTTTTAGGAAATAATCTCATCCTAGCCTCACACGCCAAAGCAAAGAATCGGGGTGTTGGTACCATGCTAATCCTCACAAAACTCTCCCTATCATGGCCTTGATGAGACAAGTGCCTTGGGAATCACCCATGCCAACAAGATGGCTTCAGTAGGCTTATCCAGATGATAGTCAACACATGTATAGGAACATTGTGGTGGGGTTCACGCATAAGGCGTCTACATCTTGCTGAGTTCCCAAGGCATGCAACTAGCAACTAAGTGTTGGCTTAAGAAATCACAAGTCGAAGCAAACCCAACTTGGGAGAGTAGGGGCTTTCCCATTGGCAAGTGGACGCGAGAAGTGGGAATGTTGTGTGACACCCACACCAAGTACCAGAGAATCCGAGCAACTTGGTGTACATGCAGACTTGATGCAATGAGGGGATTTGGAAAAGGGACACTTTGAGGTGTGCTCGTGGACATGACCAATGTGGGGAGAAGCCCGATTGACAAGCATTGTGAACAAGTGTTCGATAATCCATACCTTAGCATGTGAGTGTAGGAGGTAATTCGACTCAAGTAAGGAGAGGTGCAACCCTTGGGCACACTCCTTAGCACGACTTGGAAGCCTATAAATAAGAGGGTGTTGAGGAGCAAGAGAGGGGGATGGGAAGCAAGCACAAAAAGCGAGTGCGAGCAACAATAGAAGAGAAGGACGCACTACTGGAAGCAGGTGTTCAGGCACACTTTGGGAAAATGGACTATGACTTGGGCATAATTAGGTGGGCTGGAAACCTAAAGTGAAGGTGCAGTTAGGTGTTGTAGGAGGTGGACCTGCAGGTGCGATAGGGGAATTTTTTCTAAGTGTCAGGCATGAATTGTGGAGGAGTTGTCTTGGAATTTTGGGGTTCCTATTGTAACTGGAGTTGGTATCCAGTTTGGGCACATCCGGGAGAGGAAGTCGCAGGAACCTTCCTAAAAATTGTTGTACTCTAGTATCTTATATATATGGTTTTAGGTGTGTCCCATTGAGGCGTCACTCAGACATTCCTGTTGTTCTTGTTGTGTATTTGGCTAAGTGTTAAACTCTGAAATATTGCTAAGTTAACTAAATGCTAACAAGACCTAGGGCGGCAGGGGGGGGCGGAGTTTTTATCACTCCCGAAGGACTCTTGGAAACCATGTTCACTTGGGGACTAGGAGCAGACACTAATGACATGGCCGAGGCCCTAGCACTATGGCAAGGGCTAAGGATGGCTAAGACCCAAGGAATCACCGAGCTAACTGTTCTCGGAGACTCCAGAATTATTATTCAAGCTTGAAACAAGAACCTTATTCCGAATCAAATGCACCTTAAGCGGCCAATCCACAAAATCAAGGTCCAAGCCCTCACCTTCAGCAAAATTGAATTTCATCATGTGTTGCGGAAAAATAATAAAGAGGCAGACCAAGCAGCACACTTGGGCTCCTCGCTTAGTCCTAGGGAGATAAATATCAATGGTTTGGGCTCGTTCTGCTTCCCCCCATAGGACCGGGGTTGTGTCCCTATGGCCCCCCCTCTCGTGGGCCCCATCGAAATGGCTGTATTCATGCCCTCATGATACAAGGGCAGGAGGAGGCAAGCAAGCACGTGGCTCGTGGTCAGCTGGAAGAGCGGGATTAAATGTGCACCATGGAGCCATCTATTCACCTGGTGCAAAAATGATGGACGTCTCATCGAAGTTGGGGCATTTGAGTGATTACAAGGTAGGTTTTATTGCTCGCGCGATGGGAGATACGGTGTTGACAGAGTCCCTGTGTGGTAATGATTTCATACAATGGAGGAGAATGGATGGTTGCTATTTCAACATTACCTGCGAAGTTAAAAACAGGCATCTACAGGAGTTGTGCTGTCGTCTGGTGAATGAGAAGGAGTTTTTGTTTGTCAGAATGGAAGTCGGGTCTGCTTCCTCCAGTGTGTCCTTTGCCTCAAATCTTGTGGAGGCGATTATCAGGGAGATGAAACATGATTTCAAAATGCTGCAGAATCAGGTCAATGCAATTGATAGTGAAGGCGGTCGGAGACTAGACAATGTGGGTAAAGACCTGGTACATCTGCGAAGGAAGATAAAGCACAAGGTGAAGCGGTATGAGAATGTGGTAATTGGGATGATAACGGAGTTGGAAATTAAGGTAGATAAGCTATCCCTCAACCTTGACAAGCAATAAGTTCCTCCTAATCCAGGTTTCTCGTCCAGCTCTGATGGGAAGTTTAACTAAGTTTTGTAACCTGTTTTTTGTAGTGCATGACTCGTATGTTGTTTTCTTGTATATATCCTACTGGACCTTTGGATAGGACAGACCTGGTAAATATTTAGCCAATTAGTTTGAAGTTCTGACTCAGTTACTGTTTACTAAAACATTAAGTACCCTAGTTAATGAAGGCCGGTACCGCTTTGCCGCTTTCATAAGGGCGTATTTAGAATTTTAACAGCTATATTGCCGCTCCCATAAGGGCGTATGTCGAGACTTTGATTTTCTTCTACCGCTACCTCAAGGGAATTTTGTAATTCTGGTTTTCTTGGTGGTTACACCACCCCTCTAATATACTATAACCATTATTGTAAAACAAAAACTAAATGCTAACAAGATAACTATTAAGGGTTCCAGTGGTTAGGCATAGTCTGGAGGGCACACCTCAGATTGGTTTTCCATTGAAGGTTGTGTCCAGGCAATGCCACACACATAAGGAAGGAAATGATGCTTTGACGTTTGGTTGGATCCTTGGTGTCGTTACATATGGTATTAGAGATTTGAAGAAAATGGGGAACTTGGAAAAGTGTGTCTGATCTTGAAGTGAAGCTTCATGGAAAGAAATGATGGGACATAGAGCTTCGAGAGGTGTGCCTGACAAAAGTGTTCCCGCGAGAGAGATTTTCCCAGTAGCAAGAAAATTTCAAGTAAATTGTTAGGAGAAGAATAAATATTGCATTGGGTGGAAGATAGTGTGTTGGTAAAAAGTACAATTTGGTAGGAAGTGCACCCGACATCTAAGGCGTTCCAACATAAGGTGTTATGGCAGAAGTGCTTATGACATTTAATAGATTTTGAATGAATCTTGGTGCAGAAGGCAAGTAAGTAGTGTTGTTCGCATCGGGTTGCATGGTGAGTTTGTTGTTTTTTCATTTGGCATGGTGAAGAGTTTCTTGATGTGCGAATATCGAATTCTGTAGGGGTTGTGACATGAAGTGCAAGGAGAGGAAGAGTCATGGGAATTTCAGATGGGAGCTTCCACAAGAAGCTTAGATCAATGGGAATGTTGAGTTTCAGCAGTTGGTCTAGACACATGTGAAGAGACTTGAACACTTGGGCTTGAGAAAGAGATGATGGTTTCAATGGTTGCAGCCATTAGAAGACTAAGTGGAGAGTTGGGAGATGCCTATATTGGGGTCACTCAGTGTAGTGAATAACATCCAAAGGAAGATGGCATTGCAATCGAGATCGTCCATGAGGAGAGGTAAGAAAACATGTTGTTCTTTGTGATGGGAACCACTTTGCAATTGATTGTTCGATGAAGGGGGAGTTGGAAGCACGCTTGGAAGAATTCCAGGGAGACCAATGCCTGAGATGAAGCTGTCAGTTGTGGGTGAACCCCAAGCACAACTACCTTTGGTAGAAGTGATGGAAGCGATTGAAGCCTTAACAACAGGCATTAGAGTAAATTTCGGGTCTTAAATGGGCCTCATAAGAAAAAGAGCCATTAATGAGTTGGAATTTAAGTACCAATTGAATTTCAAGAAAAAGAGTCAACCATAATGGTTGAAATGACATATTTTCATATAAAAGTACTTTTTTTAATTCATATATTCAATGTATCTCCTTGTAGTTTTACTCAAATTTCGAGCCGAAGTACTCGTTGGATGCAAAATTCAGTTCTACATCTAATAAGTACCTACAATGCATAATTATTATGAACCCCACCCCATGAAAAATGAGAAATACATATATAAAAAACATGTTACTTGATGGATCCCATACCACGAAAAAACATTTATTTTAATGTATTTCACGTTTTTCGTGGGGTGGGGTCCATCAAGTAACACATTTTTTAATGTATTTCTTGTTTTAGGTGGGATGGGGTCCATGAAAGATATACAATGTGGGTACTTGTTGGATGCAAAACTGAATTCTGCATCCAATGAGTGCTCCTGCTCCAAATTTGAGTAAAAACACGGGGATATATGTTGAATATACAAATTAAAAAAGTAGTTTTTTATGACAAATTTATGCCAAGTCAACCATTATGCCAAAGATATATGTTGAAAATATGATGAAAAAAATTAGTTTTTTTTCTCTCTTCCTCCAAAATTCAGAAATATTGTTTTATTATTTTCCTTAGGAGGCCCCTTTTAGACCCTAAATTTGATCTAATGTCTGTGCAAGTTGAAAAAAGGTCAAGACGATTCATAGGACAGAGACCAACATGGCCTTTGTTTTGTGAACGTAACAATCAGTAGCTTGAAGTTTGTCGCATTTGTTGACACTTGCGCCACCCATAATTTTGTGAGCAAGAGGATTGCAAAGACACTTCATAATAAGTTTGAGGGCAACAAGTCCATGTTTAAGGTGGTAAACTCATCGATGAAGTCAGTTACAGGTGTGGTTCATGTAGTGGCGATGAATGTTGGATATTGGTACAACATATTCAATTTGGTGGTGGCTCCATTGGATGACCATTAGATTCTCTTGGGGTAAGACTTCTTGAAATTGGGAAAAGCTATACTTGTGCCTTATAGGAACAATTTGTTGTTCTTGGATGAGACCGAGACTTGGAGTTTACCAATGACGACGAAGAGGAAGTTGGGGCACATGCCTAAGATGTCATCCATGCAATTGGTTGAGACAACCGGGGTATCTACATATAGGCCTTACATTGTCTCACAACACCCGAAAGTAGAGGGTTCGAGTAGGGATACTTTCAATGCAGTAGATGGTGTTGATCACTTGGAAAAGAGTTTGACAATGTTAGAAATTCGAGTAGAATCTGTTGCGAAGAAGACCAAATAGTTGTGCCTTACAGGTGACCATTTGGAACATATTGGAGACAAAGAAAAGCATTCGCCAATAGGGGAAGCAGAGGTTTTGGAAGAAGGCACCCTTGGCAGGACATCCTACGAACCAAGTGACAACCGTGAGGATGAAGTAGCCCAAGAAGTGGGCTCAACTGAGCTTGGAGTTAACTAGAACCTTGAGAAAGGGAATTACAGTGAGGTACTTTCCCGAATGTGCAAATAATGGGTAGAGGACTTGGTGGTAGATGTGAAGGAAACCAAGATGATTGATGTGTCTTCGATGGTTGCAATGGTGGATCAGGACAAGAGTGGAAGTGAAGACTTCCTGGAACATGATGCCACAGACATCGTGTACTTTCATGTTAGGTTTAACCTTTACTTGGGAATGAATCAAAGGTGGTTATGTCTAGCACGTGGTTTGGGAACATGGTTTCTGGTAGCCCATGTTATGTGCCCAAGGTATTACATGTAAATAATCCTTTATAAGGCTTGAGGACGCTCCAAGTGGCCTGGAGGTGAGTGGTGTCTATCTCACTTAGCCCGACTTGGATGATTTAGGTCAAGGGAGATAATATATCTATTATGGTGTTTTTTCTTGGTTTTAGGTTTTCTACGTAAACATTGTGTGTCTATTATGATATCATTGCTTGTCTATTTTATTTCTCTTACAAGTTATTATATCTTAATGCTCATTAAATCTTAACAACTAGTATAGAGCTTAGGGTGAGCTTGTGTGAAGGAAGGAAACTGCTACACCCTGGAGGACCAATAATTCGTGGCCAATCTATCTCAAGGTTTGTGGCGATTCAAGTTTTTTGGCCCATTCTTTTGTTTGGTGCATTGTTGTACTTGTTGGGAATGCTATAAGTGTGTAGAGTGCAAGGTGAGAGATCCACTAGAAGCTATGGTTTGGAGTACCCACATTGGAAAGATCCATTGCCATGGTTTTCCTAGGAGATAGATGACCACAAATGCGTAGAGGAAATAAATGCCTCTAAAGCTATTAATCCATCTATCGACTACAATCTGAGTTTATTTGGTAGTCGCGCGTGACAGGAGAAACCCCCGCGGTCATTGTTCAAGGATAAGACCATAGACGTCGTGAGATAGCTGTTGGTTGCTGTGAGGAGAGGCATGTTGTTTGTTGAGTACATGAAAAGAAGGTGCTGGAAGAGAACACTATTGCAGCTGACAGTGTTGGAAAAGAACACTATTGTAGCTGACATCGTTCATTAATGAATGCCACCGTTCGTTGAGGAAAGCCACCGATTCTTATTCAAGAGATCGATGTGTAGATATGTGTGTCACAAAGTTAAGGAAACTTCCTCCAAGAAAAAATTCGTTGTTTGTGGACTACCATTGTTGATGGAACTGATCAAAGTGAATGCGACGTGAAAGTAGAAGAAAGTCTGCTGCATTTAGGAGAAAGAAGAGAGCAACCCCATTTGTGTGATAGAGAGATCCTCTAAAGATTGTTCACAAGAGGTTTGAAATAACTCCATATAAAAATCGGTATGAGTGGAGAGGAAAATCCGAAAGGAGAATTATGTATGCTGTAAAATCTCCCTGTGGAAAGAACCGTGAATAAGCCGTGAATCTAAGCGAAATCGAATTGTGGTTGGTATGGATTTCTTAGATATATTGTCCAAGACGTGAACAATGAGGTTGTGCTCTAAATTGAGGTGCCAAAGGTTTATTGGAGGCTACCTGTAGGAGCATATTAGCAGATCTATGGTCCTGTGGATCAACGTGCAAAGGAATGTGTGTTAGGATGTCCATATGATGGAGTTCATGAAGGAAGGCTATGGTGTGAGGAAGACTCATCGTTGGAGTGAATTTCCAACACAAAGGAGGTTGTCGAGAGATCTGAAGGCATAGTCAAGACCATGGATGTCCATGCCAAGTGACCAGGAAGAAAAAGCGACCTAAATAAAATGGTGCTAAGTGTTTACTATGTGACAACCTCGAGGCTTGGATACATCGGTGACCCAATTGAGACCTAAATAAAATGGTGCTAAGTGTTTCCTTTGTGACAACCTCGAGGCTTGGATACATCGGTGACCCAATTGAGGTGCATTGGATCTCAAAATAAGGCGGTGTGCAGGTTGTCCAAGTTGGTGTGTAGCAAAAGAACACAGATCTAAGCAAGGAGCACAACCAATGTCATGAGTTGTAGAGGTTCAAGACATGGATCAACCGGTGAATGGCATGATGAGGTAGAGGTAGCACATGGAAGACGATAGGCCAATAGTTCAATAGGAGAAAAGGGTACAACAAAGACAAGCATGGTGAGCATGGTGAATGATGAGAAATCAAGAAATTGAACATGGAGAAACGAGAGGATGAAGCAACATATGGTGATGGTGTAGTCACCATGAAGACACATGAAAAAAAATGATGGAGTAGTTTGCATGTAAATGAGCATACAAATGTCCGACCTGGCTAGGCATGCGTACCACTAGTAACTCACCGATAAAGTCTAGGTAGACCTAGGTGATAGGGGGCATCCCTGGTAACTCACCAGTAAAGTCAAGTTGACCTAGATGATAAGGGGGGCATGTAGAGATTCCTTGGTTAAAAACTTTGAGGGGGGTTGGTGATTTACTCCAATTCAAGTTTAAAGGAGGGATTGTTAGGGTTAGCCTTGACTCGAGAATGAGTCAAAGGTAGTTTAGGTCTAGCACATGGTTTCTTGTATGCCATGGTATTGGACCAAGGTATTGCATGTAAAGAAGCCTTTATAAGGCTTGAGGAGACTCCATTGTAAATGTGGCCTAGAGACGAGTGGTGGCTAGCTCACATGGACAGGCTTGGCTAGTTTAGGTCAAGGAAGATAATAGATCTAATATGGTGTTTTTCCCCAGTTATGGTTGCTTGTCCATTTTATTTCTCTTGCAAGTTATTATGTTTTAATGCTCGCTAAATCCTAGCATTTCATACATTAGCCATCATGATACCTGAATTCTAAATGACACCGAATCGACAAAAAAAAAGTGGGTTGTAGTCTGGTTGAGACAGAGACAATCCTAGAATTCTTGTAGAATAAGTCTCACCTGCAACACGGTGAGTCAAGTAAAGAGATTACTAGAGACGAGTGGTGGCTAGCTCACATGGACAGGCTTGGCTAGTTTAGGTCAAGGAAGATAATAGATCTATTATGGTGTTTTTCCCCAGTTATGGTTGCTTGTCCATTTTATTTCTCTTGCAAGTTATTATGTTTTAATGCTCGCTAAATCCTAGCATTTCATCCATTAGCCATCATGATACCTGAATTCTAAATGACACCGAATCGACAAAAAAAAAGTGGGTTGTAGTCTGGTTGAGACAGAGACAATCCTAGAATTCTTGTAGAATAAGTCTCACCTGCAACACGGTGAGTCGAGTAAAGAGATTACTAAGGAGACAAAGACCACCTTGAGCACCCTTTGACATTGCAATGACCGATAGGATGAGAGATTCATTTTGGAGAGCTCATAGCACCTTGAGGGGGATGCTGGCGGAACTTGAGCACCTTTTGAGGGGATGAGCAAATCAATAAGGTGACAAGCTAAGAAGAGACAACACTTAGCCGAGGCGGATGAGACACCTTTTGTGATGATAGAGACATAAGAATCCTATTCAGATTCAGTAGTGGGAGGTGTGAGCCACCTTGAGAACCATGCAACATAAGATGTGGACTTGTGTAGGTTGGCTTTTGGGATTCATGAATTCGAGCTAACAACAACCCGTTTAGAAGAATTGGGTTGTATCCCTTCGAGAGACGAAGTAGCCTTGAAGTACTTGAGCAATGGGCATAAGTCAGTTGGGTGGACTATTGGCATATATAGAGTTAGTGTCTTTGGGCGCCAATTGCCATTCTTCCTAGGATGAAAGTGAGAAGATTGACTCGTTGCATTTGGAATAGCTAGTGAGGCTGTAGGTTCCTTGCGAAGGGTGCCTTAGAAAAATTCAGCAAAGGAAATGTGAAAGGCATGTAGATATACCATGAAGTGGTGTCATAGGTATTCGTTTGATTGCAGGAGGTTTTTCAATGACAGTTGGGAATAGATCACGACTTTGCTCTAGTTTGACTAAGTTGCATGAGATGACTGCATTATGAACGGAAAGGGTACTTTTGGAATTTGGAGTTCGTTTTCATAGTGTTGAGTGCTACCATTGGATTAGCTAACCAACCATATCGACACGTGGGAAGGCTTAATGGACAGAGGCATGACAGAGTTGGATAAGTACTAAATCAATTGTAGGTTGAACGGGTACAATGGATGAAATCGTTTTGAGGCTTCCTTGGAAGACTTAGTTGTAGTAGCAAGTGGCAGTGACAACACCAATAGACAATTTCCAAGGGTAGCATGCATGCTTGCAGACATTTTTGAGGGTGGAAACAACTTGGAGTGGGGAAGGGTGTCATGTCTTGGCAAGATATGCACCTTGGGAATCATCCCTTCCTAGCAGATGGATTTGATAGGATTGGCGAGATGAAAGTCCAAGCAGGATTAGGCACACTATGGTGTTGGTCAAGCACAAGGCATCCACATATCGGTGAGCACCCAAGGCATGCGATGAGCAAGTACGTGTTGGATTAAGAAAGCACAAGTCGAAGCAGGATCGACTTGGGAACCTAGGAGCTTTACCATCGGCAAGAGGACCTAGAAAGTGCGCATGTGGTGAGACACCCATGCTAAGTGGCAAAGCATTCGGGCAACTTGGTGAGCATGCAGACTTAGCGGCTTAATGACAAGGGGCTTTGTCAAAGGGACATGTTGAGGTATGCTCGTGGACATGATCGTATGGGGAGAATCACACTCAACAAGCATTACGACCAAGTGATGGACAATCCATACCTTAGCATGTGAGTGAAGCATGGAATTCGTCCCAAGTAAGGAGAGGTGTGACCCTTGAGCACACTCCTTAGCATGACTTGGAATCCAATAAATAAGAGGCCATTAAGGCCTAAGAGAGGGGGATGGGAAGCAATCACAAGAATAAAGTGCAATCTCAGCATAAGAGAAGGGCACACTATTGGTAGCAGGAAGTAAGACACACTTGAAGAAAATAGAGTATGACTTGGGTGTAGTCAGGTGGATTAGTAGCTTGAAGTGAAGGCAGAGTTAGTGCTGCGGGAGGTGGAGTTGTGGGTGTGAAAGGGAAGTTTTCCAAAGTGTCTGGCATGAATTGTGTAGGAGTTGTGCTTGAATTTTGGGGTTCTTATTATAAGTGGAGTTGGCATCCAGTTTGGGCGCACTCCCAGAGCGACAACTGTAGGACCCCTCATACAAACTGTTGTACTCTAGTATCTTATATATATGATTTTTAGTGCACCCCACTGAGGCATCACCCAGACACTCTTATTGTTCTTGTTGTGCATATGGTTGTGTTAAACTCTGAAATATGGCTAAGTTAACTAAATGCTAACTAGATAATTGTTAAAGGGTGTAGGGGTCATGCTAGTCTAGTAGGCACACCTTGGGTTGGTTTGCCATTAGAGATTGTGTTGGTAAGTGCCACATGCCCAAGGAAGGAAACAAAAAGTTGACATTGGGTTGATCCTTGGTTTCGTGACACTCCCCCTTATTCCTCAATTTTTTTTTAATGGACGGAAAAATAACCACCAACTACATAGGAAACTAGTAAGCCTAAAAGATATAATAAGGTTTGATACTGAGACCTCTGTGGACTTATCACAAAAGCACATACCAATCAAGCTAACCCTTGACACTAAAAGTTGGTAATACACACACACACACATTGAGCCAAGTGGATAATGGTGGCCACCCACCTTTTCCACTTACCCAACATGGTTCTCCAATTTGGCAATTTTGTCAGGATTTTATGGGATTTTCTGGGTCCTAAACTTCCAGGGCTATTTCAGGGCCTAAAAAATGGTTTTTTGCCAAGAATCCTCCTCACTACATCTTTACAATGGCATGTCGGTCATTAGTTGTGCTTCTGAGTTAGAGATTTCCAATAGGATACTATGCGAAAGTTATGCCTAAAAATACCTTTTGGCATTATTTTGAGAGAAAATACGTTTCTGCACTTTTCCTCCTAGTTTTAGGGTTTTAGACGTTTAGGGTTCTTGCTTTATGTTAATTTAAGGCCATCTCTTTGGTCTTTTGTAATAGCTTGTGTGAATAAGCATAGCCACCATCTCTCTCCCTTCAGAGATAAGTTGCCTCCATTCTAGCTAGTGTATGTTCTACAATATTACGTTATTTTATTCATTAATACTTATTTTAAAGTGTATATAATTTGGTGGTAATCACTATTTCTTAAAATCTTGTAAATGGTTGGTGTCATTTTTAAAAAATATTCATATTTCTAAGGATCTTATATAGTTTGTAAGAATTCTTAAAATCTTGTAAATGGTTGGTGTCATTTTTAAAAAATATTCATATTTCTAAGGATCTTATATAGTTTCTAAGAATTGACAATTCTAGATATTGGTTTGTCCCATAGAATTTGAAAGAACAATTTTATAAAAAAATATAAATTAGTAAATTTTTTTTTTTAAATCATGAAAAAATAACTTATGATCAAAATTTAGTTCCTAAAACTTTCCTTAGTATATACCTCAAACTCAATAAAAAAACAAGTATTACACTTTATGAAAAATATAACAAAATAAAAAGAGAATATATATATATATATATATATATATATATATATATATATATCCAATCAATGGTGGCCCATAGGCATTCTTAGAATTGAATCCTAGCACTTGTTGGGCACCACCCACCACCCAATGCCATTAGACCACATTCCCATTGTGGTCTAATGGCATCGGGTGGTGGTTGGGGCCCCATAGGTGCTGGGATCCAATCCGAGGAATGTTTATGGACCTTTGATTCTAGGGGAGAGGAATATGTGGTCTAACAACATTGGGTGGTGGTTGGGGCCCCACAAGTGCTAAGATCTAGTCCTAGGAATGCTTATGGCCCACCTTTGATTCTAGGGGAGAGGAAATGATAGCAGGGTGGTGAATTTTAGGTGACTATATATATATATGCCTTGAAGGGAGCTCAGTTGGTTTGATCTTTCAGGACCAACAAAGATAAGGGCGAGGTTAGGGATCCAATCCTCTTTAGGTCCTTCAAGGTTAGGCACCTCGACTCAGTGTCGAGAATAAGCTCCAAAATAATCTAATTAGATAAGGCCCCTTTGGATGGGCCCCCTTGAATTATTACACTAGATGTAATGACCCGATCTTTAAGCATGAACCACTTATACATATTCTAAAAATTGGCAATTCAAGATTAAAACTTTTGTCCCATATAATTTGAATAAAGTAGTTTATAAAAAAAATATAAATTAGTAAATTTTTTTGACTTCTAACAAATGGTTCTCAATGAACCAGCCATATAGATGGTTCCCCGTAATCTTTTGTAATTTAAAGATTTCTATTTTATTTGAATTGACGGCACATCCATGAATTTCAAATCCGGGCTAATTTATACATTTCAATTTGATTTGATGCCACACAAGGCCAAAATTTATGGATGGGAGATGCCAAGGTGTACTACAGGATGACAAAGAGGCAAGCTTCAAAGGATGAGGGATGACCGGAAGATAGTGGACATGAACGAAACCCAAGATGTTAGTGCAAATTTAAAATCCCAATGTGAATTATCTATTTTTAAAAAAATTCTTATTTTTCAGAAGGGAAAGGGTTCAAAACAAACACTCTTTCGTTAATAAAAACCGTAGATGGTTGAACAACATTTGTTTTAGGTCAATAAATTCTAGATCGCAAGGTCAAATTCAAGATACCAAACAAGTGATCTATTCCTTCTTCTAGAAGGTTTATAAAAATAAATTATGTAGAAAAATCTTAATCCTTACTATGGAGGCAAATGATTTCTCATTAAAACTTCACTATATTTTAGAGTTGACCATGGATAATTTAGGGGCCAAATTTAGCTCATGGATTATTTTTTCATGTTTTTCTCCCAAAAGATATTCGTCATATGGGATAAAATGTTTTCACCCTAAAAATAGCCAACTTATTATATAAACGATATAAAATACTTGGAAATTAAAATATTTTTTGAAAAATATCGCCAAACATTTTATAGTTGGTGTTTTAAGAATTGGTAAGATTCACCAACATTTATACAATTTTAAATAATTATAGTTCCTTAAAATCATCCCCGTTGAGGACTCCAAGGTTATAACTAATATAAAGTCTATGTTTTAATAAATATAAATATAGAAGTAAGTTACATGGTAGAATTTTTTTTTTAAATTAAATAAAGTTTTACTTATTTATGTATTATTTTGATAAATTAAAAAAAGTTATGTTCCAAGTTTTTATTAATTAAATAAAATTATAACTTAGAACTATTTTTTATTGAATTTAATATATATATATTTTAAGATTTTGAATTTTTATAAGTTATTTTTTATTCTTAAATTTAATATTTTTTTTTTTATAAAATATTGATTTTTTAATAATTTAGCATATATATATATATATATATTATGTTATACATAATAATATTATAATTTATTATATCTCAAGATAATATTAATGTTATATATAATTAATATCGATTTCTTTTTATTTTTATGTGAAAAAAACAATAATAAAATGCTTTTCATCTTTTTGTGATAAAATTGACATATTAAGTTGTTTCTATTCTGGTCCCATAAGTAAAAATATTATTATATAGATTGTCTTAAAAAAATACATTTATCTAAAAATTCCGAAAGTAACGACTTCAAGGAAATCAATCCCAATCAGGGGTTGTCGGTGATGTAACTTTTAGACACTTTCCCCTGGACGTCACATTCCACATGTGGAGCATTCTCTGCGGTCCTGATTGTTGTAGGGCCCAGCTGATAACTACAGGGTATTCTCTGCAATTTAGCTCAGAGGTTTATATCAATTATCATGCCATAGAACTCCCTTTGGGAGAATCCTATTTAACCGACGGTTTACATCGCGTCGCATTTGGGAGAATCCTATTTAACCGACCGTTTGCACCGATCGGATGACCGTAGTCCGATCGATGCAAACGGTCGGTTCGAAAGTGAACTCCCTTTGCTCGCAGCAATTGGAGTCCGTAAAGAAGCAAAGCAATTAGCAACAACAGTTAATGGAATGCAAGGGTTCACTTGAATTGAATTGAAGGCCACCGCCACCAGGGTTGAGCTTCATCAGGAAGCAGTCGAGAGCACGAACATCTTCACACAGGTATAAGACTGGTCTTCCTAAACAAACGAAATAAGCATGTTCATGTGTTGCACGACCAAATTTATAAGTTAACTAAGGAAGTCAAAGCTATTAGTAACTCAATTGACTCAATTGAGCAAAGGCTAAGGGCTTTTCACTCTTTTTATAGTGTCAGGTATTGGGTTTTTGATATTCACTTATAATTTAGAAGTGTTCCTCATGCTTCAATGACTTACTATAATTCTTTGTTCTGTGTATTCGAAGTGTTACAATTCTCTGTTATTTGTATTTGAAGTGTCATTGTTAGACATGGAGTGATTGCAATAACTATGCATGGCAGCTTCGTTTCATATTTTCCTCCCTACGATATCCATTATTAGCGGCCCCACCCCAAGTTTAGCAATTAAAACAAAATCTGATTCCATCATGTTCTGTTGCAAGCATCCTGGCAAATACATGCCAATTTGCCCGATCTATTCCGCTTTTGGTGTGTTTGTTCTTTTTTTCTTTCTTTCATAAGCGACTGTATATCTCATCAATGGAGCATAGAGAACAACGAGGAGAAGCGCAAGTTAATTTATCTGCTCAACTGCATTTTCTTTCAATGGGCATCTTCCTCTCAATGGAATTTTATTGAAGGGACGATTTTGAGTTTTCTTTAAATCTGAGTGACGATAAATCCATTTGAAGCACCGATTTTGTGTTTTCTTTACATTTTAGTGACGATTGTTTTCTTTACATTGCAATGAGGAAGTCATTTTAGTGATAATTTTAGCCGCGATAGAATGCTAAAACCATGGAAATCATTTTAGTGATAATTTTAGCCGCGACAAAATGCTAAATCCATGGAAATCATTTGATTTTATGCTCAATGAATATGATTTTCTATAACCTTGCCCATTTCAGCGATCAGGGTGGCTGCATAGATTTTACTGCTTTTCCATCTTAATCAAAACAACAAGAACTCCATTTTGTTTGTTCCCTAATGTCGGGTTGCTCCAATAACAACACAGTAACCTGCTGCATATTTTATGTGGTGAATACTGTAGAATATATGAAGTGAAATGGGCTAGAAGCACATTTCTCAAAAACAATTGGGCTCATGAAGGGGATGTATTTTGTTACTATTAGTTTCATTTGTTTTAATGTTACGTGATTTACCATAAACATTTTAAGGCAGTATGCTACTTCTGAATTTATTGTTTCTTTAGAGATCTATTGCCTTCATAACACTTTCTTTCCTAAATGGTTTTCAAGAATAACTAGGTTAGCCGTTCCATATGGTATCTTTGCTGTTAAACATGACTTCTTCAAGATTTTTGAGTTCTTGTTTTAACGAGGAACACGCTCTCTGCGATTTGTTGATATAGAATTTAGAGCTGATGTAGTTTGGTCTTCATATAAGTATATTTTGAGGCATATTAGTCTTAATTGGTGCTTCTAAGTGCTTTTGTTTGCATCTTGTAAAAAAGACTACATGCATGGATGGGTAGCCTGCGAGATGCTGACCATTTCTTATCCTTGGTGGATGACCAAATATAGCTCCAGACTGCATCAAGAATGGGAGGCATGAGAGAGGCCAACAACGGATGATGCTTTGGCATATCTCGAGGTAGTCAAAGAGGAATTCAAGGATACTCCAAAAAAATATGACCAGTTTCTTGCGGTCATCAAAGCTTTCCAGGCCCATAGGTCTGTAACTCTTTTTATAAAGACTATTATTATGATCAGTGTATACTTTCCTTTTTTATCTCAATTAACTCTCATATTGGGACTATTCTTCTGGCAGGCTTGATACGGTTGATGTTATACTCCTAACCAAAAGTTTATTTAAGGGACACTATTTTCTTCTTTTCGGTTTGAGTAACATTTTGCCGAAAGGTTATGAAATTATTTTTCCTTACAAGGAAAACCGAACAAGGAATTGCCCAGTAGGTTTTGACAAAACCTTGAAGTATCTTCACAAGATCGAGGTAATGCAGCAGACATAAATGGTTTTAATATTTGAAAGCTATGTTTTGTTTACAAACATCAAATGTGCTCTTAAAATAATGACCCGGACTTGGGAAGCGCATTAATAGTTCAAACATTCAAACCTATCATTTTTTTTTCACTTGACATGTAATTTATCATTTCCAGACTTGGTTCCAAAATGGCGAAATAGAGTACGAGATGTTTTTGGATATACTAAAAATGATTAGGAGAGAGAACAAGTCTGGCGATGAAGCATATCGAGAGGTATTATCTATTGTTTCCCCAAAATGCATTACAAATGTTAAATGCTGATATTATTTGTAATTGTCATAAGATACCCTATTCATATAGTTTAATTCTATTTGTCTATTTGCAGATAAAAGAACTATTTTGTTATCATCAGATCTCGTAGAGTAGCTTTCAGAATTTCTGCCAGAATCTCAAAATCTGCACTGAAACGGCTATCATCAGATCTCGTAGAGGAGCTTTCCGAATTTCTGCCAGAAACTAAAAATCAGAAGTGAAATAGCTATCAGTTATTATTTTGACAATGCTGGACCTGAGAGGACTGTTTCAGTATTCCCATACTTAATTCTATGTGTTATTGGATTAAACTTTACCTATTTCATTGTTTTCATATAAACTGAGAATGTGTTATGCTATAAATTTTGAGGTGCTTCACACTAGATAGAAGAAATGTTCCAATAAATTCCAATACAAACCAGTGGGTAAAGCTAATGATAATGCTTTAGGAGATGTCATGGTATTTGTTTATAAAAAATAAAGAAAAAATTGCATCAGTCTCTGTAAGTAGAAGGACCTTAGACATTAAACCTGTAGATAATCGCCTTGCAGTTGTTCCTTGGGTTCCTTCTCAGTTTCAGAGGTCTACCGATCAGTAGTCGTTAAATAAAAAAAGACAACGTCAATGGAGGATGAAGATATGGTGTTGATGGAGGAGGACCCAGTACAACCAGAGCGACCAGTGATCGCATCCACTAATCTAGCAAGCGAAATGATCATTAATGGAGTGCAGTGGCAGCATTTTTTACACCTCAGCCCCCTGTCAACCAACCAGTCGTTGACTGCCACTTGGTATTATTTTGGTCAGTTCTCTTTGGTTTTATGGCTTTTACTAGAACCAGGGGCTTAAGAGACTCCTGTCTGAACTTTGTATGGCTCTAATGAAGGGAGACATTGGCTACCACAATGGTTTCAGTGGTTTGGCATGCGAAACCCTGGAAATGCAACTATATCACCATCGCCACCTAAATTATACTAATGCTCCAATACAATCATTTCTTTTATATTATACCACGAAATCACATATAAGCTTGTATATATTGTTTTATTGCAACTTTGCTTTTATATTATACTGCGAAATCACATATCAGCTTGTATATATTCTTTTATTGCAACTAATGTAACTTCTGACTAACATTTCCTTTCACCAGTTTGTCCTCTGATCCGGGAAGGATGATTTGGTGAAAGGAGCAGTTGCTCCTATTATGTACCATATGCAAACCTTTCTTCCATAACTATCCATGCATCACTATTCTTCTATTAATTAATAATATCATTCATTCAAAGTCGTCTGTTTTGCTTAGAGCCTTATATGCTGCATTAAAGCGATAATTATAGGGTGATTCCATGAAGATGGGTAACACTTTTTGGCCAAATTTGGTGATG
>LPNX010964449.1:721955-733318 GCA_001517045.1 Pseudotsuga menziesii | reverse complement strand
ATTTCATATGAATGCCAAAATGCGTGTATGATACCTCAATGGATAGAAGATTTGTTGGTGAATTTATCGGTATCAACTCCGCTCAGTTATGTGCTAGGAATGGCAAGGTGTACACCTCTGCAAGGCACATAAAAATTTTCATTTGTTTGAATGTGGGCTAAGTCTATTTTCTTAAGCCCTCGACCAAGGTATTTAAATACCTCGGTCGAGGTCTTAACGAAACCTCGACCGAGGGTTTGTAAAGCCCTCGACCGAACAAAACCTCGACCGAGGTATTTAAATACCTCGGTCGAGGGCTGAACAAAACCTCGGTCGATGGCTTGATAAAACCTCGGTCGAGATATTAAGACCTCGGTCGAGGGTTTAATAAGCCCTCGACCGAGGTGCGTTTTTCTGTTTTTGCTGAAATGCGCTTGCCAAAAAGTGTTACCCAGGTCCGCGGATTCACCCTATAATCTCTGTGTAGTTGTATCAATCCTCCAAGCCGTGACTGTATATCTGAAGCAATGTATTTCCAATTAGAAGCAATTATGGTTGAGTTATACAATTATTTAGTTATGGGTTACATTGGTTAAATATTGACATATAGATAGTGGCATTGCAGTTTACATGTCCTCCTTCCTATGGCTACCTTTTAATGTCTCATCTAGACACAACCTAGATACTTGGTGTTTTACTTATACTTATCTTTGGTTATAATTCTAATTTCTTTTTATCGGTTAATATTTATTTCATTATTATCTTGTTTAGTGGTGTACTTGCACTAACTTGCATCACCTAGACTTAAATATATAAAATTTAAAAAATGTTTTACATAATTTTCCAAATTGGAAAATAATGAATTTTATAAGAGTACAATGGGTTGCTTTTGTAGGATAAGCATAGCTCTAGGATAAAAAAATCTTTACAATTATTTTTGCATCCCCGCATCATTTCTTGCAAAGTAAGTCTCATCATGCATGCAAGCCAAGAAATTTTCTTAACTGTTTAATAAGATACTGCCATTTCCTTACACTTCGTACTTTTCCTCCGCATCTCATTAAGAATTGTTAGGAAATTTTAATAACAAACTTTATTTGATATTACAAAATTGTATTATTTTATTAGAAGTTGAAAATTCTAATTGTTTTTATAAGTTATGGCATAGGTGCTCATTAGATGTAATAATATTTTTTATTACATTAAATAGAAGGTTACATTAGTTTGCATTCTAGCATATGAAATTTGCCATAGATAATGCTATTATCAACCTAGTTTATTCAATCCTAGGTTTATATCTATTTCATGGCTATCATTTTCCATATAGTCTAGTCTGGATCATTTTTTGTTTTGGTTTATTAATACGATCTAAGGGTTGTATCTATTTGATGGTTATCATTTGTCATATAGTTTATTAATATTTTATATGGAACTTTTTTTTTTGGTTTATTAGCTTCATCTATTAGAAAATGAATATAATTTAGTTTCAATATATATCACCTAAACAAAACTATATCACTTACAACACAAATTTTCACTTGTATTTAGATCTTTACTTATAGTTATTAGTAGAGTCGAGGATATTGCCACCCTGTAGCTCCAGTTTTTATAACTAACACATTCATCATATCTAAGTTGAGTTACATAAACAACACAAAACAACAAAAAGCAACAAAAAGAGACTAGGGACTTCTTCCATGTCCAAAGGTCCAAGCCACTCTATTTTATTAAGTGTGAAGGGTCTTATTAAGTGTGAAAATGTCTATTTTATTGAAGTTTATTAAAGATGTTGAAAAGTGACACAAAGTTGTGGTCCAAATTTTTATGATGTTGATTTTCTTATGATTATAAAGTTTTTTTTTAGGAAAAAATTGTGAAGAAATTTAAGGGATGCCTATCCACTTTAGCGAATGGTATCCTTAATAAACCCATTGGTGTAAGCTAATATACGTTATTTAAGGAGATTCAAACTAGGCATACGATGACATGAAACTAGCCAAAAACCCAACAACAATAAGGACATTTAGTTAAGCTAAACCCTTTGAATTTTGAACATGAAATCTATTGTTGTTGTTTCATTTTTATTATTATCTTTACTATATTGATTTCATCCTTCTTTTTCTACCTAAGTTTTAACCCTATCTTATATGAATGTTTTTAATTAGAATTATAAGTCCTCTGTACTTTTGTATTTTTTATGTTGTAGCTTTGTGGGTTTAAACTAGTTTATACGTTTAACTTATCATTTTTTATTTATGTGGCCCACATTTTTTTTAAAGTATGAAATGCATGTAAAGAAGGATTAAATGAAATATTTTACCACCCACCCACCCCAACTAAAATTTAAAGAGAAACTATTCAGAATTATAGTTGTACCCACATATAAGGGATAGACAGGGACTCACTTTACTGTGTAAGGGTAAATACTATATGAAGGGTTAATTAGATACTAATTGAGATAACCGGGACCTTTATATATAGTAGGGGATTTTATTGTCGGGATGTACAAGAATTGTTAGTTTTTCTTCATATCTGATTAGATTATCTAGGATCTTTATTTGAAAGAATAACAAGTACAACAAGATGCATAAGATAGAAAAGATACACGAGACACAAAGATTTTCACCAGGGAAACCATAAAGGAGAAAACTCCACAAACTTCCTCAGAATAGTAAGATGATCAAAAGCAGTAATACGAAGTATTCAGCAGCTCTCTCTCTCTCTCTCTCTCATGCGAACTTGAGGGTGTGAGGTGTGTATAAATGAGGGATAGTGCTTCCCTATTTATACCCTTTCAATTCACTGACTAAACATAAGACTAGGGCCCACATGTATTCCCTAACATGGCTGAATTCTCCCAGAGAGACTCCAAATACACATTACATGATGTTACACTGGGGACTATTTCCCCGAATTACAACAGAGGTTGTACCTCAAGGTCTAGACACTATTAAGACATCTCGCAAGGGGGTAAGCACATCCCCAATGGGGATACACCAACATACAATGATAATATACATCAGAATATCTTCTAAAGTTGCAAATACATCAACACTCCCTCTTAACTAGGAAGGTATTCTCTCTCTTCACATTCATCAACACATCTGGTCAAGTCTTCATCGCATAGTCATCGTCACGGAGTCATAAAGTCATCATCATAGATGTTGTCATCATCTTCTTATTATTGATCATCGATCGATACTATCTGTCATCGAAAGTTTCTACAAAGCCAACCCTCTATTGACTAGGTGTAGGCCTAGTCCCCATCCAAGTATTCATCACATCTTGAGAAAGCCTTCTCATAGGAATGGTTCATGACCTTATTTACATTACCATGAAAATAACCTGCATCTCTTACCTTCATCTCATCGTATTCAAATCATCTCTTTTTCCCTGAACAAATCGTTAGATGTAGAAAACCTGCATTCTTTCACCATGGTAGTAAGCCAGGATCATTTTCACATCATTAAGACAACCTGCAGCTTTTACTATGCGAGAATTTCCTAGGAGCACACTCAACGCATTACGTCTCTGCACGGTCAACCTCCATTCTATCAGTAGAACCGCCTAGGTGCACCTCTCGTTCTTCATGACCTTATCATCTCAACATGGGAACACACATATATAGATATATGTAAGGACGGATTACGAACCAACAACATGTTACATCAGGACCTTTTACGCTCTCTGGTCAACCTCAAGGACTTATTACATCTGAACAACTCATGCCTAGGATATTTACATCCAGATAACCTTCAAGGTGTATTACATCCAAGTAACCTACGTACCATGCTAGTTCTCATTTTACACTCAGACAACCCATAGGGCGTATTACATTCAAGTAACATGCGTACCATGCCAGTTCTCATTTTACACTCAAATAACATGTCACAGGACGGATTGCGTCCAAGGATAACCTGCGAGCTTCACCGGGACTGATTATATCCGAGGAAAACCTACATGATTGATAAATTCCGAGCATCCCGCTTCACCAGGATTTTTCCTACTCAGACAACCTGTCTCATTTCCCATGTAAGATATCATGCATCAGTTATTTCTAGCATAGAACACATCGGGATTGATTACATCCATGGATAACCTATGGAATTCAACATGACTTATCTAAGGGTAACATACAATATTGCTTATGTCTAATCAACCTACGAACTTTGCCAGGATCTTACGCTCAAACAACTTGTCTCTCTAGCTATGCATTAATACATAACTCCCTCTTTCGATGGATCTCGATCTGGATCACATCGAGTTTTTCTCTGAAGTATTTGAAATTCACTCTCACCAGAGACTTGGTCAACACATCGGATATTTGGTCCTCTCTTTCCAGACAGTAGATTTCCCAGCCACACTTCCTTGCAACTAGCGAAGCAAGTGGAAACATGCTCTGCCTCAGATGTACTCAGTGCCATACATGATTGCTTCCTGGTGAACCAAGAGATCATGTCAGATCCCAAACTGAAGCAGCAACCTAAGGTGTTGTTCATGTCAGTGGCGCTACCTGCCCAATCCGAATCAACATAACCATGTAGGTTAATCTTTTGATTCATGTCACATTTGATCCCATGATCCACTGTATCTTTTAGATACCTTAGAACATTTTTTTCAGTTATCAGGTGAACATGTCTTGGATCCATCAGGAACTGGCTCAGGGTTTTCACCGCAAAGCATATGTATGGTCCCGTATTCATAATATACATCAATGAGCCAATCATCTGACAATACATCATCGCATCAACCGAATCAAATGAAGCATCACTCAAAAGCTCTAAGTTAGATACCATAGGTGTGGCTATTGACTTGCAGTCCAACATTCTGAATCTCTTCAAAATCTCTACTGCATACTTCCCTTGCCCAAGGAATATTCCATCTTCACTCTTCCACACCTCCATGCCTAATAAGTAGTGCATCATACCTAGGTCTTTCATCTCGAACTTTGTAGCAAGTCTCCTCCTTG
Organism: Pseudotsuga menziesii; assembly: GCA_001517045.1. Taxonomy (NCBI): domain Eukaryota; kingdom Viridiplantae; phylum Streptophyta; class Pinopsida; order Pinales; family Pinaceae; genus Pseudotsuga; species Pseudotsuga menziesii. The sequence goes on along the minus strand of LPNX010964449.1, from coordinate 728,370 downwards.
CATCTGTAATGAGTTAATCTTTGCTTGATAGAAACAAGTCATCGACATATAGTAGGAGTATCACAGGTCTTCCTTCTTCCACCTTGAAGTAGAGGTTGGAATCCACTTTACTCTTGGTAAATCCCAAGCTCATTAGGAAGTTGTCCATCCTGACATACCATGTCCTCGGTGTTTGTTTCAATCTGTACAAGGCCTTCTTCAATTTGCACACATGTGTCTCAAATCCTAGTGGTTGTTCCACATACACTTCCCCCTCGACTAAACCATTCAAGAAAGTTGTATTGGCACCCATCTGGTGTATTTTCCATTTCATAATCGTTGAAAAAGAAAGTATGGTCCTAATGGAAGTATACCTCGCCACGGGTGCAAATGTCTCTTCGTAGTCTATGCCTTCTTTATGTGAGAAACCTCATGCTACAAACCTGTCCTTGTACTTCTCGATGTTTCCATCTGCAGCATGTTTGATCTTGTAGATCCACTTCGACATCACAACATACTTCTCCTTCATTCTCAGAATGATCTTCCATACATCATTCTTCATGATCAACTGATATTCCCTAATCATCGCATCCTTCCATTCTTTCTTTTCTGCAGCCTCTTCATAGGTGGAAGGTTCTCTGTCAATGATGTCACACAACAGGGCCACATATCTATTGTTGGGATTTCCCCTCTTTCTTTTTCTATCTATTCCCTCTAGAACATCATACCTTTAAGCTTCTTGTATGAGCTCCCGTGCCCATGTTGGTTTCCTCTTGTGGGAGTCCTTCTCAAGGAATGTATCTACTAGATCTTGTGTTTCTGTCATCTCGTGATCTTCAGGGTCTCCTGGAATTGGTTCTCCAATTTCCATTTCTTAGAATCTCGTCTCTTCAAGTTCCTCGACTTCTAGGATAGGAGTCCTCCTTGACCTGAAGTATGTTGAGTCTTCATTAAAGGTTACATCTCTACTGATGTCAATATTCTTGAATGCTGGGAAGTATATTCTGTAGGACTTTAATGTATCACTATATCTTACGAATGTATTCTTCCTCCTAGAAGGATTGATCTTGGTCCCTTTCTCCTTTGGGATATGTATGTACACTAGGAAACCAAATATTCTCATATGGCTGACTTCTGGTTTCTCTCCTGAGAAAGCCTCTTCAAGAGTCTTGTTGGCAAGTACTCGATGAAGAGTATGACTCTATACATGCATAGATGTTCTTTTTGCCTCTTCCCAAAGGTGCATAGGAAGATCCTGGCCATGCAACATATATTTTGTTGCCTCCATGATGGTTTGGTTCTTTCCTTCCGCAACCCCATTGTGTTGAGGATTGTATGGAGTGCTCAACTCCCTCTTAATCCCAAACTCTCTACAGAGTTCCTCGAATTCTTCTAAAGTGAACTCTCTGCCATTATTTGGTCACAGAGTCTTGATATTCCTATCAGTATGGTTCTCAACCAAGGCTTTATATTCCTTGAACTTACTGAAAACTTCACTTTTCCCTTTCAAGAAATGTATCCAAGTCTTACGTGAGACATCATCTATAAAGGAAACATAGTACACATACCCACTTAATGAGCTAGAATACATGGATCCACATACATCCGAATGTACTATCTCCATTATTCCTTTATCATTGCTCTCACTGCTAGGAAATGTCTTCTTCGCATTCTTTCCTTGTGCACATACTTTAAAAATGCCTTCATGCTTTTCCTGGATCTCTAGCAGTCCTGAGACTGTTTTGCTTGCCATTGGTAATGCTTTGTAGTGAACATCGGTAGTGCTCTATAGATACACAAGACACAAATATTTTCATTGGGGAAACCATAAAGGAGAAAACCCTACAAACTTCCTCAAAATAGTAAGATGATCAAAAGCAATAATAAGAAGTATTCATCAGCTATCTATCTCTCCTCCTTTGTCTCTATCTCTCTCTCATGTGAACTTGAGAGTGTGAGGTGTATATAAATGAGGGAGAGGGCCTCCCTATTTATACCCTTTCAAGTCACTGACAAAACATAATATGGGGCCCACATGTCTTCCCTAACAGGGCCGACTTCTCCCAGAGAGACTCCAAATACACATTACATGATGTTACACTAGGGACTATTTCCCCGACTTACAACAAAGGTTGTACCTCAGGGTCTAGACACAATTAAGACATCCTGCAAAGGGGTAAACACATCCCCAATGGGGGTACAACAACATACAATGATAATATACATCAGAATATCTTCTAAAGTTACAATACATCAACAATAATGTTATTGGAAGGAAAATGGAAAATATGCCAAAAAAACCAAAAATTATACAAAGATAAATTCAATAAATAGAAGGATATCACACTACAAGGAAAACACCAATTGTTGGAGGTTTTAGTGAAGCACCTGTTTGTTCTTCTTTTAATGGAGACAGGTGGCTAGAGGTTTTGGTGGAAAAATTCTGATTAGTGCATTGATGCTATATAGTAACAAAGAAATCCTTAAGCTTATGAGTATAAGTGCACCACACATTACAAATAATAATAAAAATGGCCTCTACACTTGAGTTTGTAAAACAAAACATTTCTGAAAAAAAAGACACCTAGTGAATACTAAACATATGAATGCACTAGTTCTTATTATCACATGCAACAACATCAATGCTTCTTGGTACATAACACACCATATTAGGGTTAGATAAAACAACTTGAAATTTGTAAAAAAAAGTTATTTAAAAAAAGTTAGTTTACAACATGTTTTGTATATATGACCACACTTATGTGTATATTACAATATAATGCACGCCACTTTATGGTTAATAATTACCAAACCACTTTCAAAATTTGGTATATATCTCTCTCTCACACACAATTATTTTATTACAATCTTCATCTACAATGGTTTCCAATTCATTTCTCAATTTGTCAAAACCCTTCAAGTTGATTTTTTATTTTTATTTTCATGGCAACCATGCTTTCATGATGAAGACAAGACTATGTCATTTTTTTTCTATATCTTAATTCACAAATTTCATAGTTACAGATTTCCAATTTAGCTTGTAAATGCGCATTGTTTTCATTTATTGGAAAAAATGTTTCTAGTGTAGCTCTTTGCATTTTGCACATTGCATGGTAGTGTGTTTACAGGTTGCACTACTTGGGGCGATTCATGGTGTTCTACTTGTATCGAACATTTAAATATGATTGATGCAACAATTTTATGCAAAATCTAGTGCAATATGAAATATATGAAGCACCACTTACGAGGGACAAGATTCACTCATGTGCATCACATATGAATGTATCATATGTTTGGATGACTTAGCAAACTGACACTATGCTATTATAAAACATTGGTGCACTACCATGACAAATGTATTGGCACCCATGACATGCAATGCATTGATGTGGAACCAAGAGCTTTAAGTGAGGGGTTCGCTTTGGATTTTTTCACCTCGCCTCAATATATATTAGGGTCACTTCACCTTTCATATTGAGGGTGAACTAGTAGCACCGTCTTTTGGTGCTACTAGTTATTTTACACACATTGATAAACACAAGATAACAATTTCTTGCGATGGTGGTGTGTGTGGGGATGACTAAGGGTTCCCTCTATGATGTTATGATCTCAATTTAGCATATTTCATGGAATATGGGATGTGTCAAACGTTTATGTTGCATTGACAAGGACTTGTCACCCTATTTATCAATGCTTACTAGTATTTCACACACACTGAAGATGTGACACCACACATTGATATTTAGATGCATTGATGTTCATTAATTGTTTATAATATTGTTTGAATTGGTGTATAAAAGATGGCTAAGCACATTGTTAATGGTGCTACGTGACATTGTTAATGCACCATATTGAAAAGGCACGCACATTGTTAATGGTGCTATGTGACATTGTTAATGCACCATATTGAAAAGGCACGTTCCTTGTACATTTGATGCATTGATGTTATCTAGAAAGCACTGCTTAATGGTGCATGTATATTATAGAAGTGCATCGATGTTGGCGTTTTAGTTTATAACACACTACATGTAGTGTTATGTATTAAAATGGACACATAGGCTATTATGCACTTAATTAAAATAGGCACATTTTTAAGTACCAATTATAAGATTAATAGAATATTGTAATTTAGTACATATTTTTATATTGTATATAGATATTTTCCTAGTTTGTATGTGAATTAGGGATGACCACAAAAGTATCATGTTGATTTGTATAATGTCATGCATGTTTTAGAGGCTTAGGAGGGGGGAGGAATCTATGTCCTCATCATATTACAATTCATGTACTTACCTCCTTTTGAGGGATTGTAATATCCCAAACTAATATTTTCATGTTCATGTGTATATTGTAGATGACTAATAGACTTACTCCTTAATCAAATAGGAAAGCAAACCCCGAACTTTGCATGCATGCAATTGCATGCAAATATGTGCCCTAGAAAAATATAGAGATGCTATAAAATAGGAGAAATCAATGCATGTACATACCAATATATAGATCAGCTAATGGTGAAGAGACGTGTCCCAGCATGCAAGGATTCTGCCGAAGGAATAAGGAGATACACCAAATCGTCCTCCACAGGTGAATGCGCCCTCCTCTCAAACTATATAAGCTCCAGAATAATAAATAAGCTATTGCTAGAAGCCCAGATGATGTGCACTAGGGTTATAATACCCCTCTGATGATGATGGAAGCAACATGCGGAAGTACTGAACCCTGTAGGTAGGAAAACGAATTGCTTTGTCTCTAATCATGGTGACACGGTGTGACAGTGAAACCCTCTGGCTGGATGAATAATCAACCTCCCAGGATAACTGCTGAATGTAACCTGATGATGAACTAGTACTGAACCTGGATGATCCAACTTGATGATGAACTAGGGCAAATAGATTCCGCTGCCAAAATACACCAGTTAGCTGAGCATGCGCTCAACCCCAACTTAGCTCGCCAAGCTCTCCAATTCGACTTCACAAATCAATTATCACATAATTGACTTCTCCATTCACTTTATCTTTCTTTTATAACTCTTAACTGCAAAAACCTAACTTTTTACCTAATTAAGTCACTTTATCTTCTAATTTGCAGTTGACTTGCATGCATGCGCATGGAGACTTAATCGGGTGCATGCATCATTAAATAATGCCTGGATGTCATGCATGCAGGTTGCCTTTGGCTCTAGTGGCCCTCTTCGACCCAATGGTGATATGATATTGATGCCCTAGATCTTCTATATATGGCATCGGTCTTCGGCTGATTCCTTGACTGTTAGTACCCGCTTGAACCTATAGGAATCACATAGGTTAGCGGGTTGGTCCTTAATTCCTAGGAAGAAGAGGACATTACAGTCCTCCCCACTCGAATTTGCTTGTCCTCAAGCAACTGTAAAGCTGGGTGCTGTAATACCTATTCTGCCTCCCAAGTAGCCTCCTCTATAGGCAGATCTTTCCACTGAACCAGGTAATCTCTGATGATTATGTTCCTCAGCTTTCGCTCTCGCACCTCTAGGATGCGCTCCGGAATCAGAACCAATTGCCCCTCGTCATCAAGGGGAGGAAGCTTAGAAGATGTAACAATCTGTTGACTAACCACCTTCTTGAGATTGGAGACATGAAATACATTGTGAATCTTGCTCTCTGGGGGTAGTTCTAGCTCATATGCTACCTCTTTGACCTTTTGAATTATCTTGTATGGACCATAGAAACGAGGTTGGATTTTTTCTGCTCCTTTCTTTTTAAGAGATCACTGTCGATAAGGCTGGAGGCGTAAATAAATGAAGTCTTCCACGTCAAAACTGTGCTCAACTTTGTGCCTGCCTGCATATATCTTATGTTGATTCTGAGTAGCCTGTATGTTCTCCCTGAGTATCTTGAGGATATCTTGACCCTCCTAAATCCACTCCTTGGCCTTGGGGGCCCTGGTATCGCCAAATGTCCGGTCTGCAAAAGTGGAAGCATCATACCCATACAGGGCTTGGAAAGGGGTCATCCTAATGGTCATATGGTAGGTGGTGTTGTAACAATGTTCACCTAAGTGTAACCATTTAATTCATGTCCTACGCTGACCTGATACGTAATTTCTCAAGTATCCCTCAATCCATTTATTAACAATCTCTGTCTACCCGTCACTCTTCGGATGATAGCTTGTGCTCATGGCTAACTCGGTCCCCACTAACCAGAAAATCTCTTGCCAAAAGGCTCCTGTGAATTTGTTGTCCCTGTCACTAACAATGGTCTTGGGTAACCCATGGAGTCTAAATACCTCTCTGAAAAATAGTTATGCTACCTGTGCTGCCGAATAATCTGATGATATGGCAAAGAAGTGAGCAAACTTAGTCAATCTGTCCACTACTACGTACAAGCAGTCTCTGCCTCAGACCTTGGGCAGCCCAATAATGAAGTCCATAGAAATGCTCTACCATTTCTGCTCAGGAATA
>LPNX010964449.1:686939-721889 GCA_001517045.1 Pseudotsuga menziesii | reverse complement strand
CTATTTTGTTTTGTTGGCACAAGCTGCACTCCCTCACATGTTGTATCACATCTTTCTTGAGGCCCTTCCATGAGAACCTTTCTCTAATATGTTTGTAGGTTATGAGAAACCCCTAATGCCCTACTAATGGTGAATCGTGCGATGCCTGTAAGATTTTCTTCTTGAGGGGAGACTCTGGAACCAAGAAGATTCTATTTTTGTAGTATATGATATCATCAATGACCCTATACCTATCATCCTGAATCTGTGCATCCAATAACTCGCAAGCAAACTTATCTTTGGAGTACTCAACCAAAAGATGAGACCTCCAATCTGATGAGATGCTCATAAGGGATAAAGTAGCTGGTCGTCTAGAAAGTGCATCAACCACTACATTGCCCTTTGCCTTTATGTACTCAATCTCGAAGTCATAAGCCTAAATTTTACTTACCCATTTATTTTGTCTCTCGTTTAGCTCTTTCTGCTCTAGGAAGTATTTCAGGTTGTTGTGATCTGTCTTGACCTTGAACCTGGCACCTACTAAGTACTTCCCGAACTTGGTTAGCGCATGGAGGATAGCTAACATCTCTTTGTCATATATCGAATAGTGGTGCTCATATTCTTTGAGCTTTGTGCTCTCAAATGCAATGGGGTGGTTGTTCTGCATCAAAACTGCCCCAATTCCCTCTCCTGAAGCATCACATTCTAACACAAAGGATTGAGAAAAGTCTGGTAAAGCTAATACTGGGCATGAACTCATTACCTCCTTCATTTTCTCGAATGTTTGTTGCGCTGCCTCCGACCAACTAAATGCTCCCTTCTTGGTAAGATCTATGAGGGGTGCGGTCATCTGTGAGAATCTGCTGACATACCTCCTGTAGTAGGTGCAAAGGCCCAAAAATCCCCTCAGTTCTGTCACATTTTTCAGTGTAGGCCAATCCAAAATTTCCCAAATCTTCTCTAAGTGCACCTGGACCTCATTGGCCCCTATCACATGTCCTAAGTACAACATCTCGTGCATGTCGAACTCACACTTGGAGATTTTGGCATATAGTGACTACTCCTGTAGAATACCAAGTACTTCATCAAGATGTCTCAAATGTTCTTCCCAAGTCCAACTGTATATCAATATATCGTCGAAGAATACCAAAGTATATTTACACAACTGTGTCCTGAAGATATGGTTCATGCATGATTGGAAAGTAGCTGGTGCATTAGTGAGCCCAAATGGCATCACTAGAAACTCATAATGTCCGTAGTGGCAATGAAAAGTGGTCTTTGGAACATCCTGTTCCCTGACTCGAATCTGATGGTACCTTGAGCGGAGATCAATTTTGGAAAAGTACTTTGCCCCCTATAGTTCATCCATTAACTCATCAATCCTAGGGATGGGATACCTGTTCTTTATGGTCTTCTTATTGAGTGCCCTGTAATCAATGCACATGCATAAGGTTCCATCCTTTTTCTTCACTAGCACTACTGAAGATGCAAAGGGGCTAGAGCTAGGTTTGATGTATCCCAGCTTGAGTAGTTCCTTGATTGTACTCTTGATCTCATCTTTATACCTATTGGGATATCTGTAAGGAGTGGTGATAACTGCTTGGGTCCCCTCCTCTAACTCAATAATGTGCTCAAATCCCCTATCTAGAGGTCGACTTGCTGGAAGGTCTCTAAATACTACCTTGTGCTTCTGTAGTAAGGTCTCTATATCTGCTGGATGTTGTGTGGCCTCATCTAGTGGTTTCTTGAAGGTAACCATACACTCTGCAACCCACTCAATATATCCCTTCTGGAGTATTGCCTCCATCCTGTGTGATGTCGTTGATGTGGGAGGATAGGTATTCATCCCTCTCAATACCACCTTTTGTCCTTCTGCTCCTGTAAACTCCATCTCCATGGTCTGGCAATTTGTGGAATACTTCCCTATGGAATACAACCACTGAACTCATAGTACCACATTCATGTTAGGTACATCTACCACATAGAATGTCTCTATCACTCTATAATTCCCAAGTGTTCCCTTTAATTTAGGAATCCTCTGACTACACTCCATGGTGTGACCTGGTGCTGCTACCGAAAACCCATCAAATCTCTCAGTCTAAATGTCTCTCTTTTTAACCCATGCAGCATCAATGAAGTCGTGGGATGCCCCACCATCTATTAGTACTCCCACTCTATGGCCCTGTACGGTACCTCTGATCCGAAGAGTGTGGAATCTAGGAACCCCTGTCATGGTAGCAATGGTACCTCTTGAGGCCTGTCCCTCAGCAACTATCTCTATTGTCTCTCCATGCTCCTAATCCTGGTAATCCTCATCCTCCTCACTATCGGAATAAGCCTCTATGTAGTAGGCCTTTCCTTTTCCTGAACATCTATGACCTAGTATCCATGGTTCCTGGCAAGTGAAACATAACTTTTTTCTTCTAAGGTCCCGTCGGGTATCATTGTCCATCCATTTTTTCTTGGGACATGGTTTCCTTTCTTTATCTTTAATAGGAACATTGGTCCTGGGAGGAAACCTATTTTTGGGCACTGCATCCTGCAAGTCTCTAGGCCGTCTGATGGCATCTGCTAGGGTGGTGGGCCTATAAGACTTGACCCATCCTCGTAAGGGTTCAGTGAGAGCCTCAGTGAACAACATAATCAACCTACTTTCTGATATATCTATGACCATGACTGCTATCCTCTGAAATTTAGAAATAAAAGCATTTGCACTCCCTGTCTACTTGTGCTATGCCAACTCCCTAAAGTGTACCTCTGGATCCTTCCGATCAAACCGCTCAATGAGCCTCTATGTAAAATTTGTGTATGAGGTGATGGTGTTGTGACCCAGTGTCACTAACCCATGGTACCACCACTCATGTGCTTCTCCGTCCAAATGCAAAGTAGCCAAGTTAATGGCATCTGTCTCAATCATGGGGTTGAGCTGGAAGTATGTATCCAACTTCTGCACCCAATTCCTAGCTGGGCCACCCCAAGTGCCCTCAAAGGTAGGGATAGTCAGTTTCCGTACAGTGCACTGTAACTCATAGTTCTGGGTGAATGGCCTATTGTAAGCTTTGGGTTTGTTCTTACTTTTAAAGTGGCAGAAGTCAGTGAAGTTCATGGCTGAATGGAAGTCCTCTCCTAAAGCCCTATATTCTCTCAGATAGGCACTCATGGGTTCTTCTGGTTCTACTTGTGCTAGAGGCACTACAGCTAGACTATCTAAGAACTGAGGCATGGTAGGTCAGAAAGGATTGTATATATGGGGATGGCTCTGCATGTTGGTATGTAAGTGCTCCCTACTACTGTTGGTGGATATCCTATCACTATTGGGAAATAAGGGACTGTGTGGAGTGGGCCCATTCTTCTCAGTCATTTGCCTGAAGGTGCTCATCATTTCTTTTTTCCCAATGGTGAGTTCTTTTATGGTTGATATGAGACTATTGAAAGCTATTTTATCATCATCGGCCATTATTTATTTGCCTTTTTCAAACTGATACTCTATGTTCCCCAAATCTGTGTCCTCTAACTTCTGTTCTCTGTCTCTATACCTCTGTCTCCTGTGAGTAATGTTGTATGGGTCTCCTAGATTCATTTATAATTTTTGCATGCCCACAGCTGGCAAGGAAAATAGCTCTAATACCACTGTAATATCCCAAATTGATATTTTCCTATTTATGTGTATACTGTAGATGACTAATAGACTTACTCATTAATCAAATAGGAAAGCAAACCCCGAACTTTGCATGCATGCAGTTGCATGCAAATATGTGCCCTAGAAAAATATTAAGATGCTATAAAATAGGAGAAATCAATGCATGTACATACCAGTATATAGATCAATTGATGGTGAAGAGATTGGTCCCAGCATGCAAGGATTCTACCAGAGGAATAAGGAGATACACCAAATCGTCCTCCACACTCTCAAACTATATAAGCTCTAGAATAATAAATAAGATGTTGTTGGAAGCCTGGATGATGTGCACTAGGGTTACAATACCCGTCTGATGATGATGGAAGCAACATGCGGAAGTTCTGAACCCTGTAGGTAGGAAAACGAATTGCTTTGACTCTAATCACGGTGTGACGGTGAAACCCTCAGGCTGGATGAATAATCAACCTCCCAGAATAACTACTGAATGTAACCTGATGATGAACTAATGCTGAACCTGGATGATCCAACCTGATGATGAACTAGGGTAGATAGATTTCGCTGCCGAAATACCCCAGTTAGCTAAGCATGCGCTCAACCCCAACTTAGCTCGTCGAGCTCTCCAATTCGACTCCACAAATCAATTATCACATAAGTGACTTCTCCATTCACTTTATCTTTCTTTTATAACTCTCAACTGTGAAAACCCTAACTTTTGACCTAATTACGTCACTTTATCTTCTAATTTGCAGTTGACTTGCATGCATGCGCATGGAGACTTAATCGGGTGCATGCATCATTAAATAATGCCCAAATGTCATGCATGCAGGTGACCTTTGGCTCTAGTGGCCCTCTTCGACCCAATGGTGATATAATATTGATGCCCTAGATCTTCTATATATGGCATCAGTCTTCGGCTGATTCCTTGACTGTTAGTACCCACTCGAACCTATAGGAATCACATAGGTTAGCGGGTTGGTCCTCAATGCCTAAGCAGAAGAGGACATTACAGGGATGTAGGCCTTCTTAAGTTTTATGGGGATGCTAAACCCTTTAAGAGGAACACAAATTTATTGTGTCATTTGGTTTTTCATTGGGATTGACGTTTGGTATTGATTTGTGGTATTAACCCACAAGGGTGCACATTTATTTCATCACTAGTCTATATAGGATGGGGGATGATTTACCCCATTTCCCCGATGTGTTGCCTATTGTTTCAAGAGAGAGAAACTATAATATGTGGAGAGATATGTTAGTATAGACATTACTAACCCCAACGACTTCCAATTTAATGGGGCGCAACTACACTTACATGATTTTGGATCCGAGCATGTTAATTTCTTGTTCCTTATGATAAAAACACTAGCACATTGTACCATTGATGGGAAAGCACTATTTGTAATTCACCTTTTTCAATGACCTAGATTGATCATATGGTATGATTTTCTTCTACTACTATCTTATGTGATTCTAGATATATATTGTAGTATGTCAAAAGGAAGACAAGTTTTCCTCTTTGCTTGAAATAATTTTTGTTTATTTTTTGAGAGGTTATCACTGACTCAATTTTTGTTTGACTACTAGCCTCGTAGGAAAATAAATTTTGTGTATATGCACGCGTTGGTATGGATCTTTCCCAAGATGGACTAGTTGGAGTTCCCATTTAGGATTGTGGGTGTTAATGTCAATACTATCTTAGGTAGTGAAGACGATCATGTCCTTGACCTTGTTCAATACTGTATGCAAGGATTCACAACAAAGGGTGTCATAATATCCTATTTACTATAGTAAATTCACCAGGCTAGAGAGGTAATATCATTGTGAAGGTTTTATTATTCTAGTTTCACAAATTTTTGACATGTTTAATGCAGATGCTAATGATTATAACATTTTGTTTAATTTGTCCAATTATTGTCTACTATTTTTCATATATTAACTCATATTCTAGTGAGGGTCCTCCTCCCCATTCTAATGTAAACATATCCAAAGTCAATTAACCGCCTCAAGCACATACCTATGATGCGCTAGATTCAAGATATCTCCTATTCATCATTGTGTCACATATTAGTTATGTACCTTGGTGATTGATTATGGAGTCCAACTAGTTCACCAAGAGTGATCTCATAGGATCCTAGGATTATGTGCATATGTGTGGGCCTTTCGTAATATGTGACATTATTGATGTGTCATATTATTGGTATCTTAGTCTAGGTCCAGAGTGTGAGTAATGAGGAGTGAAAAACTGTTATGCACCAAATTCCCCCAAAAACTATAAAATAACCAAGAGAGAGTAACCCATGCCTTCATAATAGAGAAAATATATGAATACGAAGTATCTTCGAGGGGGAAACCTCCTTATACAATTTACTAAATGCACAAGACAATATGAGATAATTATACAAATGAATTTCCTTTATTATAAATAGGAGATGGAGCGATCATTACGTGACCTACTAATGAGCTGACCTAACAATAACTAATATAATAATAATGAATTATTGTTAGGGCCTTAACATATCCCCCCTCTTTAAAAAAAAACTTTCCCCTTGAAGCTTATAATTTAGGGTGTTTCTTCATGAATTGTTCATCTTCCCATGTAGCTTCTTCTAGTGGCATATTCTTCCATCTTATTAGGTACTCCATGATGGTTCTATTCCGAAGAGATAGAGAATGTTTATCCATAACTTTTTTTGGCTCCAAATCAACTTCCCTTCTTTAACTAATTATGGTAGTTCTATTTGTATTGACATATCCCGTTTCTACTAATAAGGATGTGTAATTCTCCTCTTTACCTTATGCCTTCAACTTCTTCTTAAACAACCAACTTGCTACCAATGAGTTTTCTTCCAATTGATAACTTAACTAGATCCCAAGCTTCATTTTTTCCAAGGAATCCATTTCTTCAACCATGGCCTTCTTCCATATATTTCTATCCTATGAATCAACATCTTCCTTCACATTTTTAGGATCGTCATCAATAATAGATAAAACAATACAAGACTGAAAATAAGGAGGGTAATACCTTTATGGTTTCCTTATTTCTCGAGATGATCTCCTCAAAACTAGGGTATGAGGTTTTTCTTCTTCTAATTCATCTTCTTTTGTTGAGTCAGATTCTTCATCCTTTAACTCAAACTCTATTTTCTCTAGTTCCTTTTCCATTGAAGTGACTTCTTGTTTGGGAACATCTTTAACCTCTCTTAAAAGAACATCTTGACTGTAAATAGTCTTCTTAGTTACATAGTTCCAAAGTTTAAAACCTTTTCACACCTTCTTTATAACCACTAAAGATACATTTTCAGCTTTATTATCCATCTCACTCCTTTTTCCTTTGGAACATGTCCATAAGCATCACAACCGAAAAAATTCATATGTTTAATAGAGGATTTCTTACTAGTCCATATCTGATGCGAAGTTTTTTCAACCAATTCTGATTTGGGTGATCAATTTATGAAGTAACATGATATCTCCACTACTTCTACACAAAATTCTTGTCCTATCATATACCTATTAAGCACTCTCCTTGCATTTCCCATAAATGTCCTATTCATTCTTTCTGCAGATCCATTGTGTTGAGGTGTGTATGGAGTAGTCTTTTTCCTTGATATACTGTTCTTCTTACATAATTCCTAAAATTCATTCCCATAGAAATCCTCACCATTATCTCTCCTCAACACCTTTTTTTTTTATTCTCTATAAGAGCCTTAAATTCTTTAAATTTAGCAAATTTTTCAAAGGAAATAAATTAGTATTTTTTTTTACAAAATCATCTATAAATGAAACACAATACACAGATCAACCTAATGATGGAACATGCATAGGTCTAAACACATCACTATGTATTAACTCTAAAATTCCCTTTTCTCTTGTAGCATCGGATGCAAATCTTACTCTATTATGTTTTCCATAATGCGATGCTCACAAAAATCAAGTTCTAGTGTGCATTGAAACATACCTTCAACCATACATTTACATTGTAATGCTCAAAGTCCCTTCTCTCTGATAGGCCCTAATATTTAATGTCATACATTATATTTCCTCCAGAGGCAGTCAAAGTTTTGTCTTCTTTATCTCCTCCCTTAGGCACAACATAACTGTTACATTCATCAATGATGGTGCTTCCCAATAGTTTGTATAGAGTTCCATCCTGAAATCCCCTAATCAATACCATTGATCCTAAAATCATTTTTGCATGTGTATTTTGCAAACATAGTCTATATGCCTACATCACCCATCTTTCTAATAGATATCAAGCTTCTTTCTAGATTTGGAATGTGTAGTACTCTAAGGAGAGTTCTAATCCTTCCATCCTTGAGTTGCACCCTTTTTTTGTAAGTACCCATGTGGAATTTGAACTCATGACCTTCCATTTATAACTTCTCATCTCAATAACTCATTACCAATTGCTATAATCTTGTGGGATTTAAATGTTAGGAGGACATGGGGGTGGGATTTGATCCACTTATGTGCCCATGGGTCATAAGATAATTTAATACAATCTCTCTAGGTGGAACCACATGTTTGACCACTACCTCAAGGTGCCGCCATGGCTCCAAGTTCAACCCTCATTGGAATTGAACCTTTTCGGCTCATGCAAACTCCTCACTCTTCACCAATGGATTCAACCCATTAGGGCATCCTTGACTTGCAACCAATTTATGATATTGGTTGTTGAATAATCTCCTAGGAACACATATCCTCCATTTTACTTTCCATATTCACAAAACCACTCCCTATGAGGAGCCATATGAAAGTACACACCTAAGTAATTCAACCATACATCATGATATGAACAAGTAACTGTGGAATCTAGGTACACATCCCCTCCTTTTTTTGTGTAGGCCTTCGCCTATATGGAAAGGGTATGATTAGATCCCTTCTATTTTTCATTATTTTTCAATCTACAATCCTTGAATACTAGTGACAAAAATGAGGCATGTTGAAATCCTCAAGGTTGGTTACTTAGGTAGATTTCGAGGGATTACCCTTTTACTCCCTAATCTTAGGATGTGAACTAATAACTATAGAATAGTCCAACTATTTCCGGTTAATTATATCTAGTTCATTAATGAACAACCATTATGGATGTGATATTTGTATAAAATAGGTATAAAGAAAATAAAATATACAATCATGTAGAAGATAGACAGACATAAGTAATGTCGCACAAAAAAAAACTCACTGATGAAAAGTTGTGTGATTACAACACAGATAGGGCATGTGGGAAGGGACATATAGAACTACGCAGGTAAAAGTCTATTAACATGCATAGTAGCGCGATTGTCTAAGGAACAAGAATGAGATCTACGCAACCAAGAGGTTGGGATCCATGCATTTGTGTAAAGAGATAAAACAACCGAATGGGGGTTGAATTCCTAGGATGAATGGTATGTACCTCTTCACCTGCAAAGCACAATAAACTAGAAATTATCCACTTAACAAATAACAACCTAGTTTAAGTGAACTGAACTAAAATAAAGTTGTGTCGCCATAAATACCATTGTGAAAAATATTTCACAATCGTGAATCCTTCCCACTTGGTGAGGGGAAAAGCCTTGTAGGCTGCAACAAGGATTTATTATTAGGTTCCCTTATAGGTATAGGGAGTGGTCCAAGTGATCTTGCAAGTGGTTGTTAGTGAAACACAATAAAAACAAAGAAAATAAAACAAATAACTAGGGTTAGGAATGCAAACTCCAACAACCAATAGATGCCAAACTATTTTTGTATTTCCTAATGGTCAATCATGTACAACACCTAGGAGATGTGATCTCCAATGGAGGAAAACAATCCCTCCTAGGGAGGTTTATTTAGTCCACACTAGATGCTAAGTGGCTTGAAGAAAAAATGAGAAGAACAAGTACCCCATGGAGGAAGGTGGTAAGGGATCTTGGAAGATGCTAACCAGAGGGATTAGAGGTGAGATATAAGCGAGCTCAATCACAATTCCAACAACATAACATTTCTTTTATTTCTTCTTACAAGAAGCATGCCCATGGCCTCCTTTTATAGGCCAAGAGGTGGTCAAGAAACAATTAGATCCAAGTGTGAATCCCATCACCTCATGAAATTGCTACAAGTTACAAAATGGGGGATATTCAATGATCGCAAGAACATGAAGAGCCAAGTTTAAATTTTTGGAGGTGATGGAGCTTTGATTAGACTTTAAAGTGCCACGGGTGGTTGATATCCTGTTGTTTCGACAATCATGTTGTTATCAAGGGAGAATCCATGTAGATATTGTGTGGGCACCACATTGGTAATATGCATGATCACACATATGAACATATATTTGGCTGCATAGTTTTATCTTTTGACTATTATTTGGCATTTTTGGACTCATATTGCTTCTTGGATCTAATTAGGATTTCTTTGGTGGGATGCATGCTATATGTTGATAATGCTTTACTATGTAAATTGAGAAAATGTTGCATGTGCATGAGATTTAAGTCTTAACATGTCTCAATATTACTTTTGGATACATTCCATCTCATATTATTGTTCTTCATACATGCAAGATACAATACAACCATGGAAATCACAAAAAATAGAGCTAGATTTCTTTCCAAATTTCAATTACATAAAACAATGGCAATTACACAATGTTATTTTGTGCATATTATTTTCATGCAAGGGTGTTTGCACATGTAGGTGTTCTCATCATTTCCTAACCAAATTTTATGTGCTCAATTCGTTCCTTCTCTGCCCTTCTTAAGTTTTGTGGTTGACCTGGAATGTTGAATGGCTCATTTCTAGTCACCGATACAACATTTACTGCCCTCTTGCCACCTATGAATACCCTATGCTTGAGCGACAACACTTGGATGTAGAACCTCTACAATAGTAGCATGTCAAAATCAAATGTTTAATTATAATAGTTGTTGAAAGATTCCTGCACTAACAACCACATTGATCCATGCGATATATATGACTAATTCATTAGTTTTAGTTTTAGCTTTTAACTAGCATTAGTTTGCTAACATTAATTGTTACCACCATTTCCACCACCTTTATATCCACCCTGCTATCTGCCAACTTTATCTTCATATTTTTTTTGACCTCCTTGATCTTCACTGCCCTTTGGTGGCCACTTCCTTCTACTTTGGATTTGAGGGTTTCTATTTATGCCTTTTCAATGGTAATTAATGCTTCTAGATTCAAAGATGGACTTGGAATTAGAACAACCTACCAATATTCATAAATTCAACCAAATGTAGTTCATTGGATACATCCTTTCTATTGATGCCTCTCTACTTGGTGTTGCATATGCTTCCTATTCAATTGTTCTCTAGACAGAGTGACTTGCACTGGAAAACAAATAGAAACAACTATCCCATTCTGGCTTGACACCAAGAAAAGGAGAGGAGAAAAGTCATGGGAAACAAATGGGATTATGGGACCTCCCGCTTTAGATAAGATATTGGGTGAGTCACCTTAATCTTCCCACTTTTCTTAGAATCCAAACTGAAAATATCCTTTGTTATAGGAGAAGCTTCCTCAACATGAGATGAAGAACCCATAAATGGTGAGATATAAATCCCTATTGTCTTACAAAACTGAAATGAATCCTTCAAGCAATTTTTTAAATATTTTAGTCAAACGTTGAAAACATACCTAAGAATGGATTAATGGGAACATGGATATTGTTGTCTTCTATGAATCCTTAGAATGATTCTCCTTACTGAACTTAGAATACTAAACGAAAATATACATAGAAATCATCAAGAGGTATAACTTCTTAAATCCATTTCTGTATGTCGGAATCTCTTATCAATAACCACTTAAGATGTCCATAGGTATCCACTCGAGGCCTATATAATTGACAACAATCAAGATAGATGGGTAGGTACCATATTATGGTTAATTAAGAAACAAAATATTGTCTCGCCTTATTCTATAGAGGTACAGTACAAATCTTTAGTAAGTGCATGACAATAATTAATACAGTTGAAAACAATTTTGCATAATATACCCCTACATGATTATCTTCAAATACTTTAGAAGACCCCTCAAGAAGAATCAGAAGCTCAAAAGATGGAGTAGCGGTTCCAATTATTTTTGGATAATAGTGTCAAGTACTTGGCTCACCTTTCAGTTTGAGGCTACTTGGATGAAGAAAACTTCTATCTTTCCCACTACCTTCACTTCAAATTTGTCCAACTGAATAATATGTAAAATAGAATTAATCAGTTTAGCATTGAGATTTTGGAACAAGTCTTTCTTCATGCTTAGAAAAAAATATATAACTGGAAACATACATTTATAGCATCGATAACATCTCAATTGAACATGGAGAATGGTGATAACATCTCCAATAACCCCATGTCTCAACTACAAACCATGACTAAAATTTGGCTCAAATTACCATGACAATGAATATGCCTTCTCCAAAACCACTTACCTTACTTAAGTCCTTTTCCATAGTTAATGGGTCACTGTGACAACAATGAAAATGATGGAAATAATCATATGCGCGCAATGGATGTAGTTGTTAAACGTGAATATAGTCTTCTCAACAACATGTCAAGAGAAAAAAGAAGGATATACGAGGGTTTCCCTCTATCACAACATGGTATGATGGTTCATCAAGTAGTACCTTCGATGAGTTTTATCATATTCCCTAATGTTCATCTATTTAAGCTTCTCCTCAAAACCCAATTCCGATTTAGAAACCAAATCCCAGCATACAGGTCCTGCAAGTCTAAGTCACGATCCCATCCCATTTCCTACCTTAGTGAGTTGGAAAGATGCAGAAACATAGAAAATTTATGCAAGAAGCTCAACCATAGTTATATACCAGTCTCACAATGCTCTATTCGAAATGATTTAAAGCCTCTGCTACATACTCAACCTGGGCACACCCGAAAATCATCACAGTTCATAAAACCACATTTATAGGTACCATATGGTGGACAAATGTATCTAAATCCTTCTATATGGCCTTGACGAGGGGTCTGGAGTGCTTCGTATATAGGTGAATTAATGAATTATCCATCTAGTTTGAGCTACACGACTATGTATATGTTCAGCTCCATAATCCTATACTCACACACAACTTTCGCTAAAGTTAATCTACTAGGATTCATGCCCATCCATTGCATTATAACCTCCATGAAAAATCTATTTTTCCATATGGCACTAAGTGAGAGAAATTCAAGTTGAAAGGTGTCGAAGAAATTGATCCATACATGGTATGAGATCGAGCATGTGTCTAAGTGCACAATTATCTATGTGTTGCATAAAGCGTGGCATTTCTAGGTTCTATATCATGGTATGGAGGCCTCACTCTACTTCTTTCGATTACTTTTATCCCTCTTAAGGATATTACATCAAGGGAGTTATCAGGGACTAAGCCAATTTCAAAATTCAAATCAAGGAAAATTTTAAGGATCCATAATTTTCTCAAAGCGCAGAAACCTTGGCGAATCTTACTAATTCTTAAATTTCTAACCATAAAATGTTCAACAAATTTATTGTAAAAGTATACAAATGTCTAAGGTCTTTTTATAGTTTTGGACAATTTTGGCTATTTTTAGAGTAAAAAATGTATCCCATGGAATTTGGGCAAATCATTTTTGAAAAAAGGGAAAATTGGCAAATCTTTTTTTGGAAAAAAAGGTCAAAAGATAGCCCATGGGCTAAATTTTTCCCCTAAAATTTTTCCTAATTTAAATAAGTATTGGGATGCTTGGTTAGGAAAATTTTTGGCAAATTCATATCTAACTCAAGAACCTTTGGATAGAAGATGGGAAAATGCAAAGCATTGGGATGCACCCCCATTACAAACTTCAATCTAATTGTTGGGTTCTTCAAGCACTAAAGAACAAGTGACTTAGTGTCTTGTACGTTTATACCCAAGTTGTTTGTAAGAAGCATCATGATAGATGTTAATGCAGATTGTTGATTACCATCTTCGTTTGTCGTGAGATTCGATGACTACTAATATCAGAATAACCATAACTAGATGAGAGTGAAAGGCACATGCGCATTTGGAGGCTTTGTGAGACATTTTGATGGCATTTGCACGCCCTCACCAACATTCTAAATAACATAATAAATATATTCGAATGAACGTTTGCTTGTTCCAAATATTCAATGCATATTAAAATGATACATAAAAGATCAAGGATTCAAAGAAATGTAATTTTACATATACAATTTATTGCTTCGAATTGTATCAATGATTTCTCTTCACAAAATATTAATTTTAGTTTATCAGATCTTTATAATAAACCTTCAAAACTAAACCTCTAATAATATAAGATCTTTATCATAGTTGTTAAGAATATACTATTTTTAACTATTAACATCATAGGTGGAGTAAAGCAAAGGGTTGACCATAATTAACATATTTCACATCAGGGGTGGAGAAGAGCTGGGTGTTGAACCTAACAAGATTGTACTATCAATCAATGGATTTTCCTCCTAGCTCGATAGAGTGAAGGAGTTTCATAGGAGCAACTAAACATAGAAAAGTTTTTAAAAACCATTGTATACCATGATTGCATTAATATCTAGTATGATGCTACTACTTGAACTCATAATGTATTAATGAGTAGTCACTTGAACTACCAAAAATCCATGAGGAGCATCCTCCTTGATGTGAATTTGTTGCCTCATTTACAAATGTGTGTTGCTTTAAAGCTTGCTTATAGTTGGTGCATGCTATCTACTAAACCAATAACTACAAGAAAGGACTTGCTGCTTAGTAACCCCTCTTGTTAGGATACAAGATATATTGTGCACATCAAGACTAGAGTTACCATAAACTAATTATATTAAAATTAAAAGAGAAATAAACTTTTGAACATTAATACATTAAAATATTTCTACTAAATAATTTAATATTTATTTTAAAAATAAATATTACTATAGATTCATTTTAACTTTATATATATATATATATATATATATAAATTAAAAAAAATTACACATCTAATCCTTATTAAAATTTGATCCCTCCCAATATTTGATATGAATTTAGCATGTATTTATATTATATTGGTTTTAAATATTTTTAACTTTTATGTAAATTTTAGAATTCCCCAAACACAACTTTATTTGATTTTGATTATGGTAAATTACATAAAACCTCACTACTCTCAATACAATAATAATATTCTTTATAAAAAAATTATAAATTCAAAACTATATATATATAACTCCACAAATTTTAATAATTAAATTTATAATAACTGTCTTTATACCACACACAAAATATTCCATCTACCAACTTAATATATAAATAAACCATAATAATAAAATTAAATTATTAATATCATTATTACAAATTTACACACTAATATCATTATTACAAATTTACACACTAATATCACTAAATTCTTCCATCACAATTCAATTCAAAACCATATCAAACATCGTAAACACATGATCGATTGGCTGTCCGAGACCCAATCGTATCTCTATGCTCAAATCCCTAAGATATTGGAAGCCATCCTCGTGAACTCCCACTTATAAATACCTTTTAAACTAAGTGCTATTTGGAATTCGTACCCTAATCAAATTCAATCCCTATCGATTCCTACCCATAAACACCTTTAAACCAACCAATTGGAATTCGTATTTCATTGAAATTCATACATGGTTTTTTATGATTTTTTTTAATGTACCATGTTACCTCTACACCAGAAGTCGGTGATGGTGATGCTATCTATGGTTTATGCTCTTCATGGTGATGTTAACTATGGTTTGTGCTCTTCACTATGTGGTGATATATATCATCTGGACATAAAGTACAATAAGATACTAGATGTCATAATCACAATATCATGAGACTGAGACCTTATGACATTTAGCAATAAGAGACTGAATGCCACCATCACAACAGTCCAAAAATATCATTTGACTAAGACTTTATGACATTTGGCAAGAATGGTGTAGTTGTACCATCCATACCCATATGACTGTATAAGACCAAATGTATCACAGCCATGGAAAACAAAATCGATGAGAAAACCTTGATGTAACTTTCTTTATGTTTATGTCAACCACTCAGTAAAAACCTTGATGTAACTTTTTTTTCCAAAGTCCTTTGTCAAAAAAACCCTGATGTAACTTTCTTTATGTCAAGTCCTCAATCACTTACATGGACTCTTAGTCTTGAAGGGAGTAACACAAGGTTAAAATAGTCATAGGCTTTGTCCTTTGAGAATAGGTGTTAAAATTATCATATAAGGTTGCAAATATGAAAAAACAAAATCTTATAAGAGGAAAATCTTGAAAGTCCTTCACTTACCTTGACTCTCAACTCTCATTCACTAAGGGAGTACCATAAAGTTAAAATAGTCTTTGGCTAAATTGGAGGGATAGGGGTGTAAATATGGGACAACAAAGTTAACAAAGTTTTTAAGAGGACAAATGGGATGGATAGGGTGTAAATATGGGATAAAAAGTAACGAAGTTATTAGGAGGACAATTGATGTAGATTTAGTTTTAGACTTTTTTTTATATGGAAAGTTTTTTTTAATTTTTAATTGCTAAGGATGTGATACAAAGTTAAAGTAGTTTTTTGTTTTTCAGCGTTAATTTGGTTGGATAGAATAGGATTATTTATGACTTATTTATCTTTATATTACAATTAGCAGTTGCTCTAAAAGATGTAAAGAAACATGATAAGAAAACTTATTGAAAAAAAAACAAATATGAGTTTTTTTAGTGTTTTATATTTATGTGGTGTGTAGATTTTGTTGAATGAATTGTCATGTCCCCAACCTTTACTCAGCGGAGAGGAGGCTATAACATCTATCAACCCAGGCAATCTAGGCCCCCATGAACATAATATATATATATAAATGCTTTGAAATAAAACATACATAAGTATAAACATATGCATAATAAAATGTACATGATATATACAGCAGAAGCAAATCATTCATTCAACACATTTATGCATTCAACATGTTCATGATAATTTCATAATAATTCATAAGCAAATACAATTGCAAAGCTTAAATAAACAAGAATACTTATCTTTGGAGAAGCTTGTCCCACAACCAACTATGTCGCTGCAACGTTCCACCCAACCATAGGCCAGTGTGCTCTTTAATCTCTCAGCAATAGTGCCACCCCCGAGCTGGGCATGATTTTCACCAAGGAATAAGGAAGACTAGCAGACTTTCCCCATAGCCAAGGATACAATAAAATTCAGTCAAGCCAACACAATTGGGTTTATCAGACTTACACGGGCAGTGGTTCACACTTAGCCAAATTCACATGAGACACAACCAAGCCAACAGATGGGTTTATTAGGCTACCAGCCAAGCCATCCTTCCAGTTGGGTTTATCAAGCTGCCAAGGAGGTGGAAAGACTGATTGCTAAGCTAGTGAGCTCAACCCCAGAGCTATGAACACCCACACTGGATATAGCCTGATTTCTAAACAATTAAGCACCCAACACAAGGAAGCATTCCCTTCTCTGCTACACAGTCCCTCAGGCCATGCCTTCCCTTCCAGTGCTATTCAAGGCATGCAAAGAAGAAAACTAGCCTTCTAGATTGGTCTATGAGGTTCTTTCACACACTAGGTTTATCAAGCAAATCTAGACTCTATTTCCATTCCTTCAATGAATTTAGATGCCAAACGTGGATGCACACACCATGATCTCAGTCCTAGATTTATCAAAAATGTATCAAATGTCGGGGATTACATACACACACAGAAATTTACAAATTTCTGAACATTGTCGGTGCTAGACCGACTGCTGCAAATTACCAAAACAAAACGTTTGTTGGCTATTCAAAATCAAAGACACAAAATCGAATTCCGGGCAATCGGGTTCAGGAAAAACGACTAGCAATAGGAGAAAATGTGGAGAGAAACAATCCACACAGGGAAAACCCAAAACGTGAAGGATCCAGATCGTCGGACATGAGAAATTCCAAGAAGGTTCAGACTCAGAATCGTTTTTTCTTGCCTCCTACTGCGTGAATGCAGAATTGGTTTTCCCAAAACGTTTTTCCATTCGAAAATCGTGAGGGAAGGTGAAATGCTACTGCATGAGGGAAAGGTGGTCGTTTTTGGTGTTTTCTTGCCCAAGAAAATTTAAAAACGTTTTTCCAAAAATGGTGCTATGCCCATTTCAAATTTCTTCCCCCTCTTCCAATCCCCCACTCCCTCATCCTTAGGAAAAATCATGCCCCCATCTCATTTAGTTGCGTTGACATAGCCTGTTGTGGGTTTTAATTAAAAATTGCAATTTAACATGATGTCCAGCTTTTTAATGTTGAGCTAGCATTAAAAAAAAATACCATCGACCCAACTTTAATTGCCGAAACATAACACTAAATCAATGGTGGGGTTTTTTCCTAGCTCCACACCAGGATTTTTACATCATTTTATTTAAATGCAAACGGGGTCAAAAATGAGGTCAAAACCAGGGTGTTACATGAATGTTTATCGTATGTCACAGATTGAGTTGTAGCCACAAAACACACTCAATCCCTTTTAGTTGTCATCAACGAGGCCCTCCAAAAAACTATGACCAAGAAGATGATGTTATGTCTAGGCAATTTCAGAGGCTTGGAGATTCATCTCAAAAAAGGAAGTTATTGCACCAATGAACCTCTTTGATCATTGGAAAGGGAAGGAAAAAACTTTTTGATAATGAAATAAAAAATTTGTTATTGTAAATCACACATTTGATTATGCCACAATATCATTTAACTCATTTTATGATTACATGGGTCGATTGGTCCCATACACAAAATTAAATTTAAGAGATGACTTGTTTCGAATGGTTGAAGAAATGGCATGAAATGCTATCTCATAGTATAAACACATTACAACACTATAAATATATACAGTAGTTAGTGATTATTTTGTGATGACTATTAATTCATATGTTTAGCATTATTCGACATAAATTCATAATTGTCAATAGCCTCAACATTTTTTGTGTATGATCAGTTTTAAGTGAAGTTATAGAGGACTTAAGAAAAATTACTAACAATTTGCTTATGTAAAGCTTATTATATAGTGCAATAAAACAACTTTGGGTTTCTTGGCATGTATAGAACAACTTTTGATAGGATATAGAATTGTCAAAATAAGAAAAAAAGGGATATTGATCGTATGCAATTATCCTCTAAGCATCTGTCAAATAAACAACTCTATAGACATTGACCACTCTCACAATATCTTAAAGGTTGTCAAGCATTTATAATTCCTTATTGGTTTTGATTCCTAACATTGTCCATTGATCATGGTATGTGAGAATAATGGTTTGAGGGATCGTGACTAGTAGGATGGTGCATACTTGAAGATGGCACCTAGCATTGTAAAGGGACCCTAGATTGTGAAAACAATTATTAAACACAGGTTTATATTTCAACATACCATCAAATTTCTTTCTCATGTCCAAAGTTTAAAACATGTTTAAAAAATGAGTTCAAAACTCATTTGAATTCTAATGTGTATCTAAAGATTTATAAGGTTTTGGATTGCAATAACTCCAGTACATAGTGGAATTCAAATGTCTTTGTTATGGTGGGGAGGATAACGCTCCATTGCATAGCCATTCAAACTGAATCCAACTAACGTAATGGAAAAAATTATGATATTAATAAAAACTTAATATGTATTTATTTATAAATATAAATCTTCATAGTGGTCCGAGAGTAAAACCTTAAACTGCTTCTGATAGGCTAAGAACTTGTCTTCTTCGGACATAAGGAAACAGTTTAACAACCCAAGACCCAGAATCATCTTGCAAGAGTGGAAGTTTGCCCCCTTACAAACCACCAAGGAGTTATTTCAAGTGGTGTGGTTTTCCTTGAATAAAGGTGATAAGTCAACTCGCTTTTGTGAATAGTAGTCAATAATAATTATCCTCTATACTAATTTAACAACTCAATTATGATAAATTTTTCTATCTTTAAAAAAATTA
This sequence comes from Pseudotsuga menziesii, assembly GCA_001517045.1. Taxonomy (NCBI): domain Eukaryota; kingdom Viridiplantae; phylum Streptophyta; class Pinopsida; order Pinales; family Pinaceae; genus Pseudotsuga; species Pseudotsuga menziesii. The sequence continues at coordinate 702,369 of LPNX010964449.1, read as the reverse complement.
AAATTAAAAAATCTACATATTTTTTTTTCATACGAAAAAGACAACCATATATTAAAACAGGCTGTATCAAGTGATCAGCAGATAAAAGGAGCAAAAAGGATTTGCTCTTACATTCCATATGCAAGTCTGTAATCATACTAGGTAGTTTGTAATCAAGTAAAACCAAGCCGAGCAGTTGCTGACAAGGTAGCTAGTCCAACCATGATGGTCCGAGGACATCAAAAACAAATTTTTCTAGTCAAGTCTGTAGAGGAACAAGTATGCAGTAGGGACAATAAAACCATATAACAACAAGAAAGAAAAAAGAAAGAAAAAAGTATCTAGTAGCAAGTCATCTGCACAGCGACTGAATGTTACTACAGCCCAAAATTCAGTAACAGGGCATGGCACCCTCTTAGATCAGCAAGTCTTTGTTGTATTTCTTCCAATGGATGAAGCCAGGATCCATACCCACAGCTTGTTTAGACAGAAGGTCCGCTTAGGTATTGAGCTCCCTATATACGTGAATGATGGATAGTGCAAGACTATCATCAATTAGTTTCTGAACTTGCAAGGACCAATGGTGGAGGGCAATGGATTGAAATGACTGTCGATTGCACACCCATTCCACAATAGTCTTCGAATCACCCATGATCCAATCCAAATGTAACTCTCGATTCTTAACTAAAGTGAGAAGACCCCATAGAACTAGCAGTTCAGCCCTGTCATTGCTACCTCCACCAGCACCCATTTGCAAATGGAATGAAATGTCAATGCCATATCTGATATACATACCTGCACCACATTGTCCCTGCACTGCAGCTCCATCGAAATAACCGATAACTGGACCTTTTAACTAATCAGACAATAATATGGGTCGCATTCTACCCTTGGGTCTTTTCCAAATAACCGTGCTGCTCATAGCACAGAGTTTGACATATTTTTATATTTAATAATATTGTAAAAATAAAAATAAATATCATTCCACGCAACTTTGAAAGTTGTACAGTATCAATGAGTTGGATATATGATGTACATATAGAGGAGGTATCACTTCATGAATGTGACGACGTTTGATAATTCCAATTTCACAAGAAGATCAATCGTACAAATAGCTACACTATTCGATATGACTATTAAATATCATAATAATCACCGGCATAATATTAACTATGAAGATTAAATCTCAGCAAAACAATAAATCCCATCTAACAATATTTACGGTATATTATTTCTTCATTTAACCCATATGGAAAATTAAAAAATCCTCGACATTTTAATTACTTCAATGTCGCTTCTAAGTAGTAGTCCTATACCATAGAAGTTAAGTCATGTTGGATATTATATTTTTTTTTCTAATTTATTTTTCATATATATTTGTTGGATATTGATTCAAGTTTAAAACTCTCTCGGTAACTAAAGATAAAAGATAATTATTTTATATTAAGTGATGGAGAAATGTATGATCTTCTTGCACTATTTCTTGTGGTTTAGCTCTATTGCCATGGAAGGTTAGCTTTGCTAATTTCCCATCCATTGATGTAAATTGTCGGGTCTCGAGGTGTTACGTTGCTCGTAGCATGTCCTCCTAGGGTTTGAAAGATTGAGGCAAAGTTCAATGCAATTTTCTTGGAGGGAATGTTCAATGCAAAGATTGACTTTATCCATTGATGTAAATTGTCGGGTCTCGAGGTGTTACGTTGCTCGTAGCATGTCCTCCTAGGGTTTGAAAGATTGAGGCAAAGTTCAATGCAATTTTCTTGGAGGGAATGTTCAATGCAAAGATTGACTTTTTTTTAAGTTAAAATTTGGGATGGAGAAATGTGTGGTGGGAATTTCTTCATGAGAGGAGGCCATTTATCTGCTTGACATGGTGTTCAAGTTGATATGAAGTAGATCTATTTACTTCTATAAACCATGGGCACAATTTTAATATTTTTTCTTAAAAGTTTTGTTCAAATGTTTCGATTTTGCAAGTTTCCAACTACTCGATGGTCAATCGACTTGTAAAGAATTTACATTTGTTAAATACATTTGATACTAAGAAATAAATGATTAGATTTATCAACTCTAGAAATGAAATTAATTAAATCAGCATAGATCCATCTTAAAAAAGATCTAGTAAGTGCTAAAAAGGATCAAATTTCTCTAAGTGCAAACCCTTTTTTAGAGTAGAAATGTTGAGGAAATGTGAACGAAATGTTTATGGTTTTAATTTGTAATCTTATATGTGATTCTAAAAAATATTTAAATCTAAATTGAGTCGACATGTTATATTCTATAACATTTTATTATTTTTTATAAAGGACACCTATCAGCTCTAGGATGAGCATAAAAGGACTTACACATCTCCCCATACTGGACTGTAGAATGCACCTCTTCGACACAAAAAAGTTTCTTAGTGATTGGTTCTTCAATGTTGCTTTAAATAGAACTTTCATCAATGCTTTGTAAACCCTGTAGTTTCTTCTTGTCATCCTTTAACGAATTTTCTCGCTGGTTGCTAGTTGACGAGTTCGAAAACAACATGAAGTTTCCTTTCAACATAGGTATCCCCATGCAATTCTCTTCATTACATAACGTAGTTTTTGAGACTGGTGGGTTTTGGTTTTTATTACAGAACGTACTTATTCGTAGGATTTGTACTATTTGTACCTACTCTTTACACATGTTTTCTCTATCTTTTGACGTGTTTTCTTTCTGGAGTTATTTCTACTCTGCCACGGTTTGGAATATCTCTTCGAGACTTCAAACAGTTGGCCCGCACTCCGCCCAAGGGTTGTGGTGCTTTAAAGTCACCTCGGGTGCCTAGGGTTTCCCTTGTGTTGGGAGCGCCTCTTCTTGTTGAGGGTTCTGTGTTCGATGAGGTTTTTCCCATGTGCGGTGTGGAGCCCTCTGTGACGGGTGTTAGTATGGCTTGCACATCTAGCTCAGGGTTGGTCAGGTTGGTTAGCTCGTTTGTCTGTTCTGGTAAGGTCAATACGCTTTCAGGTTTCTCTGATGGAGGTATTCTGGTGGCTGAGGGTAGTGATGTGGTTCCTATAGATCTTGGTCTTTCGGTTGCTGGTAGTGGGGATCCTCTTAATTCAAAACCTGGTTACTGAGTTGATGAAAAGTATGTTCCAATTGATGATTCTCCTCTTTTGGGCGATGATCAGGGATCTAGGCCTGTTTTAATTCGTGGATTGGAGCATGTTTCAGAATCTGATGAGGGTTTATCTTTTGGTATTAAACTTTCGCAAGAGGAGGCGCTTCTTGAGGAGGGTATGAGACTGAAGAGGCCGAAGCGAATCATTTGCAAAGCTGTTAAACCCTTGCTGATGGTAGTTGGAGAGGACGTTGGATTAAATGATATCATTCTGCCGATGCTTTGACTTTGGTGGGTCGTTTCGGTGGGCGAAAATTTAGTCCTGAAGGTGTTAAGAAGTGGGTTTTTGTTACTTGGAAGGATTCTGTCCGCGGGGGTGGATAGATTTCAAATTTCATTCTGAAGCTGATGTGGCCATGATCCTTGCAGGTGTTTGGATATGGGATAGCTTTGGTATGCTTTTGAAAAGATGGTCGCCACTGTTCGATCCACGAATGGAAAGGTATGAATTGATGCCCATTTGGGTGAAACTTCCGAATCTTCCGTTTGAATATTAGTCTGTGGATTTTTTTAAGCTGATAGGGAATACCTTGGGGACTTATTTGCAGGCGGATTTGTCTTTTCTTGATTCGAGGTATGTTGTTTGGGGAAGGTGTTGGTTCTTCTTGACCTTCGTTATGGTTTAGCTGCTGATATTATAATCAAACATGGGGATTTTGAATTTAGCCATCCCTTGGACTACATGGGTGTACCTTTTAGGTGTAATAGATGTCATGCCTATGGGCATGTGATTTCTGAGTGATCTCTATCTTTTACATGACTACATAATCATGCATCTTTCTCTAAGACCAAGTCGATTTGGCGTGTCAAGAATGATGGATTAACGTTTGGGTTTAATCCTGTTGATGTGGGTGAGGTATCAGAGATCCCCTCTGTTGTGTCCTCTCCTTTACCAGCTAATGTAGGGGTGGTTTTTGGACCATAGAATTTAGATCTGAAATCTCTTAAACCTCTCATTTTAATCCCGTTTGAAGAGTGTGTGAAAGACTCTAATTGTATTTTTCGGAGTTTGAAGGATTCTGGGATTAATGAATCTTACCAGTTTAAGCCATCTTAATCTTTTTGGGGGGATTTAGGGTTTGTATCTCCTTTAAAAGTCAAATATGGTCCTAGTGATGGTTATTTTATTCGTTCATGCTCTAAGCTTATTGAGGACAATCTTTGATTGATTGATAGAGATCGTGGTCCTTTTGGTATTTTCTCTTCTTGTCCGGGACCTGGTGGTCTTCTTACTGTGGTGGAACCTGTTGTATCTGATGATTCTGGGGCACTTAGAGCGGTGCATGCCCTCTCTGGAGTTCCCTTATGATTGTGATGACTCTTAATGTTAGGGGGTTAGCTAGTACCCCACAAAATCTAGCGGTCTGTAGGTTGGTTGAAGAACAATTTATCGATGTTTTATTTCCGCAAGAAACGATGGGTCATGGGGTTTTTTTGTGGGTGAGTTGGAGGCTACGCTTAAAGGCTGGAGGTTTGTATCTATGGACACAAAAGGAAAATCTGGAGGTCTTCAGTTGGGTTGGAGGACTCGACATTTTTAGTTTTTAAATGCGTGGGCTTTGGGTTCTGGCTTGTGTACTTTGTTGTTCTCTGTTGAACTTAAAATGGTTTTGTGTCTTGTTAATTTGTATGGGCCCTATGTAGATAGGGAAAGATTTTGGAAAAATATTTCTGAATTGGAATGCCTCAAGAATGCAAAGATGATCTTTGGAGGGGATTTGAATTTCTCCCTGGGTTTCTCGGAAATATGGGGTGTTAAAGCCAGAGTGAATATTCTATCTGATTTTTTCTCTAGACAAATGGATGTTTTAGTTCTTGTGGATATAACTCCATCTGTTCTACTTCCTACTTGGTCTAAAAGAAGAGTTGGAGGTGAGAACATCTGCAAGAGATTGGATAGGTTTCTTATTTCAATTGATCTTTTGGATTGTGATCTTCATTTTCGTCACTAGGTTGGATGTGGAGGGGATTCGGATCATCAGCCCATTGTTTTACAATTATTGAATAATGATGTTAAACCCCGTAGTCCTTTCAAGTTCAATGCTAATTGGTTGGTGAATGAAGGTTTTGTTTCTTTATTAAAAGATTCCTTGAATGTATATGTTGATAATCCAGTAATCTCACCTACTGCGCATTTTTCTGCTAACCTTAAGAAGATCAAAGAAGTGTCTATTTTATGGTCTGTTAAGAAAAAAGAACAGGAGCTTAAGGAGTTAGTAGCAATTGAACTGTTAATAGTTGAATCTTTTAATAAATCGGGTTTTGTTTTTTCTTCTGTGGAGGACATGTCCTCTTTGGTTGAGTTGGAGGAACGAGAGAGAAAAATCTTATTAGATCGAGAACATGAAGCTAGAAAAAAAAGTAGGGAAATATGGTTACTCTGTGGGGATGACAATACTCCTTTTTTCCATAAGTTTGCTAATAATAAGAAAAATATTAATTCTATATGGAAGATTGCAGATGATGATGGTAATCTTGTTGAAGTATTTGATTCTATTGTTGAGGCAGGGGTACACCATTTTGAGTCGTTGTTTCAGGAAGACAAGAATATCCATCTACCAGAAATTTTGAAGATTGATGGGAATTTTCCTACTACCATTTCAGAAGGGTACAATGAAGATCTTTAGATCCCTGTGACTTTGAATGAGATTCAATCCGTCCACTCTTTGTGTAAGAATGATAAGAGTCCTGGACCAGATGGGATACCTGTTGAGGTATACAGGGCTTTGTTTGATGTCTTGGGTTTGGACTTATTACGGGTAGTTGAAGATTCTCAAAAAAGTGGTAAAATTCCTGCAGTTTTTAACACCACTTTTATTGCTTTAATTCTTAAGGTTGATCAACCTAAATATTTTGAAGATTTTCAGCCAATATCATTATGTAATTTCATTTACAAGATTATTGGTAAGATCATTTATATATGTATCATGAAGGTTCTGGGAAGATATATCTCTTATGAACAGTTTGGTTTTCTGCCTGGGACACAGATTCATGAAGCGGTGGGGGTGATTCAGGAAGGCATGCACACTATCCATAGCAAATGTTTAAAGTTGGTGATCTTAAATATAGACTTGTCAAAAGCCTATGACCATGTTAGTTGGACTTATTTGTGAGTCTTTCTTTCCAAAATGGGGTTTGCAGGGTCCTTTTTATCCTGGGTTATGAGCAGTCTTACATCTGTTTCTTTTGCTTTACTTATTAATGGTGTTGCATCATCTTTTTTTTAATCTGGTCGAGGGATCAGGAAAGGATGCCCTCTTGCTCCTTTGTTATTTCTTTTTGTAGTAGAAGGGTTGGGAAGGGCACTACTTACAGCCAAAGAGCGTGGGGATTATCATGGTATTTCTTTTGGAAATGATATATCATTATCTCATGTACTTTTTGTGGATTATATTGTTATGGTTACTGATGGATTTGATCAGTCTCTATCAACCTTGTATGAGGTGTCACATGCCCCAATTTGTAAAACATTTTATGCTTTAAGAAACATTATGTTATATTTTATTATAAAGTTTGTAATTAATGACCAAGCGGGGTCAAGGATAATTAAATGTAATTGTTGAATATTTTATTAATTAATAAATGAAAGATGAGACAACAGCTTAAGGAAGCTGTTAAATGAGTGTTTTACCGGTTACTTGGTGGAGTAGGCTGGGTTGAGAGCAGATTGACACTTGGCAGCATCCTCAAACTACTTCTAGCTGTTGCAAGAGGAAACTTCCCTATTTTTGTGGTCATGCTCCACCAAAAAATGGAACAAGAGCAGGTGGCTTATTAAGTGAAAACTGACCCAAAAGACCTAGGTATGCTAATAAAACTTCCCATTGAAGACAACTGAGGCTACTCATTCTTGACTTGTGAACATTTTGAGTGAATGAAGTGCACAAGAAAATTCGATGGAGGGGACTAGCTAAAGTTTGTTTTGAGTGAAAAGTACTGAAGATATGAACTAGTGCAGCTATTCTAAGCTGAGTTCATACTGCTGCAAGCAGAACAAATTTACTACTGAATACTTAGTAGAGTTGCACAGGATTACTAGACTACATCTCTCACCCAATACTTCTACCAAGTGGACTAGGAGACAAGCTCGGGGGCCCTGAGATTTGTAGTTCAACTATCTCTAGGAGTTTGTTGGGAGGAACAGTTTCCTTAAGTTGTTGTCACCTCTTCTACATTTCCAGGTTCTATATGATTTATCTAGTTTTTTAATTGCATATTTACATCTAGAAGGAATGAGTTTAAGCAATAATGTGTTATGCTTTTGTTATGCTGTTGTTAGGATGAGTTAATGAAATATTTTGCTATGAAAAGATAGTCAAATTATGGATTAGATATTTATATTAGGATAAATGATTAGAAGAATTTCTAGTTTTACTGATGGATTAAAAAATACCTAACTGTATTTTCCACACCTTTTTCAAGGTAGTACTCTAGTATAGTAGGTTAGATTAAATTCAGATATAGAATCGAATGAAATATCCATGAATGTGTTTTATCACCTTCTACAGGTTTCATAAAAGTTATTCATATGTATGTTTTTCCTTTCTATTTTAAATGTTTTACTTAGACAGAGTACAGTGTCATAGTGTAAACAAACCTATATATAGGGAAGATTTTAAAATACATATATATTTAGTCTGTGTATTAATTTATACAGTAGATAGATCATTTTCTATAAATCTATTATTATAGTAACCCAAAAAAGCATTATAAAAACAGGAAAATAAATAAGCAGGGTTAACTTAAGAAAATAGTAAAATAAGGCTAGAAGTTTACCAAGATAACTTCATCATGAATCTAAGTAAAAAAAAATGTAACCTGAATAACATTATCATCGAATATCAAACTCTGTAATAAATTAAAAGTAATTAACGTTTTAAAAATAAAATCTGTTTTTAAGGAACTGTAAAATATAAATAACATTACCACCTCTTTTACTAGCAGAGGGGTTATCCAGTTTCACCCATAAACAAATTAAAGCTTACTTACTTCATTTATATAACCATAAGCATCGAATAAATGAATATATAAAATTTAATACAGTATCCACAAGAAACAGTATTAAAACTGTATGATAAATATAAATTGAGAGAAAATAAGTAAAAGACCTTTCAAATATCTAACCCAGGAAATATAGTAAAGTCTTAGGTTATTTATTCAACATTTATTCTATCTATTTGCTGAATGATTTCTTACTGACAGTAAAAATCTAGTTCTGTCATAGAAATCAATTGGTTGAACTTTTTATTTATCTTATAACAACTACGAACAAAAACATAATAAAATTTTTAAAAATATTCTTTAACTATCTATTCATCAAAACAAATATTAACTTACAGTAACAAAAACTCTGTTTAGGATAATTTAAACAGAATTGAAGAAAAACCAGAACCGATAAGAATATTATAGTTGCCATCATCTTCTTAAAACCACAATATATATATCTATATTATCAAATTATACAAAACAGTAAGCTTCGAGCTTATTTAAATATTAAATAGCATCTAAACCCTAACACCACTGGAATCATATCAGTTACGACCTAATGGCCGTTTTACAGCAAAAAGACATGGCTTAATAGCCTGTTCAAAAAAAATAACATTTATGTAACTAAACTACGGCCAAAAATGCCATATAAATATTTTATCAGGTCACGGTCGTAAAGGCCCAAGGTATTCCATCACGATACAGCCACTAGGGCTTCAAAATATTCTTCACCACACATCACAGTCTCAGCCACATGGCCTTCCAAAACAACAAATCATCGTGTAACCACGACCGAGAAGAACCCAAGAACCAAGAGGGCAGTATCAACAAAAACACCATACAACCAATGCAAGAGAAACCTCAGGTGAAACCGAGGCTTACCAGGATGAACGCCATCGTGGAGCTATGTTGTTGGTGTCTTTCAGCACAAGCATCCAGTTTGAAAGCCTGCACAAACGAAGAACCCACAAAATGTTAAACTTCTGAAAGAACGAAGACATTAAAATTTTAACAGTGCTAGAAGGGTATTAAAACTAAAAGAATTCTTACACGAATCGGTTTTCTTTGTCCTGGTTGTGTAGAAGACAGTGAAACCAAAACCCTAGCCACAAGTTGTGTAACTCAAGCTAAAACGGAGGAAACTTCTGAAGGCCTAGATGAGAGGGTTCAAGTTACAAGGCTACGCCATGATTGAACAAGAGTTCAAGTCCACGTAGTAACCGTGACAGAGTTCATCACCCATAGAGTTAGTTTAATGGCAAAAAACGACCTCACCCTTAGAGGAAGACAGTGGCCACATGAACCTCTATACGCAGAAGAAAGACGACTTTGGCAAGGAGGCTTACACACAATGGAGTGACAGTAAGGCCACGCAGCCATGAGCCTGCAACTCATCCATTTCATAGTAGAGACAAGAAGATTAGGGAAAATGTGATTTTAGGGTTTTAGAACAGTTTTATATTGCCCCCAAAGTAAACAAAACCTAACCACCGAACATCGGCCACGTGGCTTCATATTTATTTACCAAGAGTGGGTTTTATATTATAGTTCAAGACCTCTTTTGGAGCAGCCTGCACACAATGGGGAATGATAAATAAACCACGTTAAAAACCTTGTTCATAACTTAAAAGATTTATCATCATTGTTTTTATGTTGGTTATATCCCTAAGGAATAATGTAGGGAGGTAGTAGTTATACTAGGGTTTACATTATGTTCTATAATTTTTGAAAGGGTTAAAGAAAAACTTATGCAAGGAACTATTCAATGTTATTGGCATAATAAACAATACCTTGTGACAAAGTATAGATTTATGAAAGGACCTTGTAAAAGATTTAGGAAGATACAACCATTAAAATCAGCTATGTATATATACTTGCAACGATGCAAAGATGCATAGCTAGAATATTAGCCTAGGTATTAAATTAGTATCATTTTAAGATACTAGTGTTTGTTTTTCATTTCCCCCTCATGAGATGAAGATTATACTAAGGTTAAAAGGGATAGATTTTTATAGAAAATAACCCTTTCATCCCTACACAAAAGAATTATTGCTATAGTTTAAAGATATAAATTTTGTATTATTGCATCTCTTTTTGGTAAGTACTAGGTCAGTTAGTAAACTATCTATGCACTAGGTTTTATTTCCAAGTGTGAATGATCAACCATTGTACTTATGACTATATCTAGATTTAGGTTTTCTAAGTTTACCTAATTTGAATATTGATGAAATGAGTAGCCTTGAATTACTAAGGTGTTAAGTAATAAGGTAATTAAAGAACTTGTTATACTAATTACCATTCACTAGAATTATATACAGGACCTAAGCTAATATTAGATTTATGGAAATTAAATGAACAAGTTATAAATATAGAGAAATGGAAGAGCAACTGGACTATGTTCAGTTTACTAACACTTATGTTACCAGAAGCTATTTAGAACATAAATATACAGATCAACGATACCTCATTCATTTGATCAAAGCTGTAAAATAAATAAATTTACTAGCATTATATTTATGCTAGTTGAGATAATAATCTCGATCCGAAACTGGTAATAAAACGTCTTACCTGTAAATGACCTATAAAAGAAGCATCACTTCACTGCATTAGCTAAAAAGTTAAGTAAGCATCGATCTCAACTGAAGTTCCTTCATTTTTCACAAAACAGTAAAACAAACTTAGCACTAGTAATTAAACAGATGTTTCAATTCCTGTTGTTCCAAATCATAACCTGCTAAATCAAATCCTTAATAATGATTTACGAAAAAAAACAATTAAGTATGTGGAACTAGAATTTAACAAAAGAATTAGTTCTAGTTTAAGCATGTTCAGGTTAACCGTTAACAGTTAAATGCTCCTCAGTAGTGATGATTGCAAACATTTAATGTTATATGAAATTTTTTAATTTTTTACAAATTTTTGGAGTATTACATGAGGTCTTATTGGTATTCTGTAAGGCATGTGGGATGCAGATTAATGATGATAAATCTGCTGTATATTATTCTGGTCTGGATGAGTCTGAGCTTATTACTTTACAGAATATTTTTCCTTTCTTTGTTTTAACTCTGGAAGATGGCATGAAGTATCTTGGCTTTCATCTTAAACCATGCAGATACCTTTTGAAGGATTGGGACTGGTTGATTGCCAAAGTGGAGAAAATGATTATGAGTTGGAGCTTTCGATGGTTGTCTAAGGGAGGTAAGCTTATTTTGGTTAAATCTGTACTTGAGGCAATTCCAGTCTATTGGATGCATTTTTGGATACTAGTGGGTATCATTGAAAAGATTAGGAAGCTGTGTTTCAAATTCTTATGGTCTAGAAACAAGGACTCTTCTGGTTTACCGTGAACATCCTGGAAGAATTTGGCATGCCCAAAGTTTTTGGGGGACTGGGGGTTGAAAATACCTGTTGTATTTGCTAAGGCACTCACTGCGAAGAGTGTATGGAACTTGATCCATGGAGCGGGTCTCTGGGTAAATATTGCAGTGCATAAATATGTTCATCCTATTTCTTTATTGGATTGGATTAGATCCTCTGTCAAACAGAAAAGGAATATTTCCATTTGCTGGAAAGTTGTGTTATGGTCCTTCGATCTTATTGGTAATTATCTTGTGTGGAAGGTTGGGAATGGTGTTGACGTTCGACTAGGTTTGGATCCATGGGTTGGATGCAAATGGAGACATCTTCTACCTCCTTTAACTATTGATAAATTACACTCTGTTGGTATCTTTTTCTTAAAAGATATTGGAGGTCTCAGTATAACATGTTTGATGGAACAAGGTTGGCTCTCTGATGCTGAACTTGGGTTAGTGGACTATCAGGATGTATCTAGTTGGAATGGCTATCTAGCTATTCTCAAAGATAGTCACGTTAGATTAACCAATGATGTTGATGTTTTGCTTTGGAATCAGTCCAAATCGGGTAAGTATTCACCAAAAGATGGCTATCTGCAATTAATATTGGACAGAAATGAGATGGAATATTCCTGGTGGTGGAAATTGTTGTGGAAGTTTAATTGTCCTTTAAAGTCAAAAAAATTGCTGGTTTTTATTTTCTGGTAAGGCACTTACTTGGGATATCATTATTAGAAAAGGAAGGGAGGGTCCTGGTAGATGCTATCTGTGCAAGATGGATGCCGAGTCAAATTTCCATTTAGGTGTGGACTGTCCCTTCACCAGAAGGGTTTGTCTTGATCTTGGGAAAAAATTAAATTTCATGAATTTTTGGACTGGGGATTCACTGTTATCATGTATGAAGACTTGGTGTCTTAATGAGTAGGTTAAGCACATTAGATCTTTACCATTTATAGTCAGTGTGGTTTATCTAGAAAGCTAGAAATCAGAGTTGCTTTGAAGACATCACTCTTATGCCTTCACTGGTTTCTTCTTTAAGTTTGGGTCTGTTGAGATCTTATCCTCAGGACAAAATTGCAGTGAATATCATAAATGTGGTTGAAGAAGTTATTGATAAATCATTTTCATAGGGTATTTTGATGGATCGACAATTGGAGATCCAAACATTTGTGGAGCTGGTGGGAAGCTTCTCATTTCTAATGAACATTATTTTACTTTTAAAGCTGGATTAGCAATTGGTACTAATAATTATGCAGAGTTCTGTGCTTTAAAGATTTTACTTTCCTTGGCTCGGGACAACCATATCGACAAAATCCAGATTTTTGGTGACTCATAGTTGGTAATTAATTGGGTCAATGGTAAGTTCAGAATCCAAAATCTTGATCTTTCTCAGGTTCTTCTAGAATTTGAAAGGTTATTAGATATGTTTGAGTTGGTTGATCTCAAGCACATCTACCGTGAAATAAATTCATATGCTGATGAATTAGCAAAAGCTGGAGCGTATGTTTTGGCAGGTTTTTGGTATATTAAAGAGCATCGAGCAACTGATAGTGTTGAGACTTATCAGTCTTTCTAGTTTCTGATTGTTATGGAACTTTGATGTTTATATCATACTTGGATTTGGTGAAGTTAAATGTTGGATTTTAAGTTTTGTTGGAGATGATGCTGGACTTTCGTCATGTTTTTGTTTTGATGATTGAACCTTTTCACTTTGAGCTGTGCATACTAGTCAATTTTTGGAAAAGCTTTGGATGAGAGCAATTTTTTCCTTTTGATCATTATTTTGTGGTTTCTATGATCAGTTTATGATCTATTGTAAGAAGTTTTGAAAGAATATTTCTATGATATTTTTGGTCTCCTGACTGTGTAAATGGACAAGTTTTGCTCCATTTGAAGAATGTAAATAAAACTGCGAATTTTTTCTATGGAAAAAAAAAAAGTATCCCCATGAAATCGATTAATATGCATGTAGCTAGGTTTGAATGCTCGTAGCCAGGTTTAATATGCCCACATGCATGTTAATATGATCGCAGGCATACGAGGATAAAGTACAATTAAAATGGTAGTGAAAAGGATATTTCTCCACTTCTTTATTAAGTTAAAATAATAAAAGACAAAAATTAAAGTTTTTAATGGAATTTTTATTATGTATTATTTTTATTTATACACCATATAAATTAAATATTTTTTATTTAGAAAGTTAAGTTGTAAATGATACCTTCGTTTGTGGAGCTAATAATAATTTTTCATTAAATCAAGAGATAAAGCTGTAAAGCCCAGATGCGGGTGATAACACTGGCGACACCCATCCCGTTCTCCGGCCACCGACTCAGGCACGTGTAACACTGGAGATATCCCACCATGCCAGTACAGTTCATCAACCTACTCATGATTCTCTGTGCATGGGATAAATTTCCCCAGTCACTTCGACTCATGCGAACTGGGCTGGCGAAGGTACGTCCTCCTAGATTCATTCATGGGTCGGCTGTGAGGTTTAATTTTGGTAGGTACGTGGAATGACAGGCGTTTAATTCAGCACCATGTCGAGTCTTATGTTATGGTTGGTTGCAGCGTTTGGTTTGCAGTCTGGTGGGAGGTTTGCAAAGTATCTGTTGTTGTACGTTCCAGGGTCTGCGATGGTAAAATCTCTCCACTGGGTATTGGTCTCAGGCTCAGGTCAGCAGCAATGTCTCGCTAGAGAGGAACCCCAATACATGCTAGTTCAAGAAGGGCCAAACCCCATAGGGGTTGCAGTGCACCAGTTCCGGCAAATTATGAACCGCATATTTCTCTGTGAGTCCGTGTATTGGTGGAAGCCTGGGAGAACAAGGTTCTCAACCGCGAGCTCTCGACGGGCAAGGAAGGTGGTCGAATCAATCACTACTGGATGCTGAAGAATATGCTCTACAATCTGGCAGAGGACATGCTTAGTAATTGGGCTCAGGCGTGGATTGCAGTTCATTCCATGAAAGCAAAAATCACTGAGATGGATGCTCAACTCACGGCCATGGACAACTCCTTTTCATGGAAAGGAACGACAAGCATTTCGAGTCTGAATGTTCACAAAATGAGGGGTGGTGCTAAGTGTGGCGTAGCAAGTGGTAGTGAATCTGGAGGTTGGGCTCTCACCAGTCTAGGTGGAAGCGGTAGCGCAACGGGCTGCTCTACTAAAATGCCACGTGCCAAACCTTTCCCGGTTCCATCAACCGTGGAACCTCTCCTCAAGCGACTAAAGGACTCGCCGACCTAGCAGCCTGAGCAACACCTGTCTTCTCTGACTTTGGCATCGAATTCCGCCACCAATTCGCCCACTTTGTCGCAGGAAGAATGATGGGCTTGCCCCATCACTGAAGAAATTCCCTCGGTTTAATTTTCGTTTTGAACAGTTTTTTTTTGTCCAGTCTCTAGAAGGTTTTCTAGTTTTAGTCTAAGCTTTTGTAGTTAATACTGTATGTCTTTTTTCAGTTTGGCTTCGCTCTTATATAGGAGCATGATATGTCTTTTATGGATCTCTGTAACTCAGTCTTTAAGTTTCTGTCACATACCCCAATTTTGTAAAATAATGTTAATTGTTTAATTATATTCCTGAGACATTATATTAAATTTAATGCTAAGTAGGAATTGATGACTCAGCAGAGTCAACAGAAGTGGAATGTAATTCAGAATATTTTATTATTAATAAATAAATTGTGGAGACAACAGCATGGGAGAGCTGTTAAAAAGAGGTTACTGGTCAAACTGGTGGATGGAACTAGGTGGAGGGAAAAAGACAAGTGGCAGCATCCTCAAACACTTCCTAAGTTGCGGGTGGAAACTTCCCTATATTTGGGGTCATGATCCCCCAAGAAAGTGGGATCAGAGCAGGTGGCTCATTAAATGACAACTAACCCAAAAAAGACCTAGGCAATCTTTTAAAAGCAACCAATGAATAGAGCTGAGGCTGCTCAGATAATTTTTAAAGAAG